>JAMPIV010006772.1:0-92763 GCA_024509875.1 Oreohelix idahoensis | reverse complement strand
ATGCTTTCACCCATTTGTATATCCTACAATTCACTCCACAATTTCTCAGTTTCTTCAGAAGCCCTTCTTTCCAAACCTTGTCAAATGCTTTCCTTAGATTTATCCATGCTGCTAGTACCAGTTTCTTATCTTGGAACGCATCCTCAATCTCTTGGGAAAGGTAAGTTGCCTGATCTTTGGTAGAGTAACACTGCCTAAAGCCGGCCTGCTGGGGTACAAGAAGGTTTTCACTTTCAAGGTACAACTGTAGCCTGAGGTTGATGATACGTTCCATAGTTTTGCAGAGACAACTTGTAAGGCTGATTGGTCTGTAGCTGGAGGGAGTGGAACTGTCTTTTCCTGGTTTTAGGCGTGGTATCATGATTGCTTTTCTCTGCAGGTCTGTGGAACTCTGCCTGAGTTCCAACAGATATTGAAGATCTGCAGCAGCTTTGTTTTTGCTGCGGTTCCCAAGTTCTTAATCATTTTATTGGACACTCCATCAACTCATGGGGACTTTCTCATTTTCAATTTGGATATTGCAAGCTCCAGTTCTCTGAATGTGATTGGTGCCTCCATAACTTCAGGTATGGTTTCAACTCGTCCTGCGTATTGTTGTTTCTCACGAGTCTCCTGTTGCTTCTCTGGGCTAACTTCGATGTTGTTGTCTTTAGCAAAGGAGTCTGCAAAGTGATCAGCTGCCTGTTTTCCCATGAGGATGTTTCCATCTTTGTACAGAGTAATCTTTGAGTTTCTCCCTGTACCCTCATCGTTAAGTTTTACCAGCTTCCACAGTTTCCTTGTATCTCTTTCGAAGTTCAAGGACACTGTTTTCTCCTTGCAGCTTTTCCGCCTGGCCTGCAACTTGGCCCTTTGAAATTTGGCCTTAGCTTGCTGTTAGTTATTGTGGTGTTCTTGACATGGACTGGTCTCTGCCTGCTTTCGAGATGTTTCCACATCGTTGTGCAGCTGCTCTAGTTCAGTATTCCAGTATGGTTTGTAGTGCTTACAAGCCTTCTTGTTTACTATTGACGCCTTCAGCATTCCAGTGCATTATTTTAAGTGGTCTTTGCTTTGCTTGGCCAGTAGCTCTATTCTCATGCCTCCTGGCTCCATGGGGCAATTGAGAAGGACCCCCAGTAGTAAGGGTTGGGCCCTTTTGAGGCAGAGGGCCCGGCACTGCGCCTGCCTGGGTGTCCGTCACAGGGCGAGTGCCATAACGTTTTGTAGATATAGGCATATTTCCATTGCACGTGTACGTGGCATCCTGATTGCTGTGGTGCGCCTCTTGGCTGGTTGCCTCCGTCTTCAGCACCTTGACTTGCTAGGGCAGGCTTTGGTCTTGCTCGAGTGTAGGACGGCCTGGCCAGTCTTGGTTTTTCGGCCGCTGATGGCTGTACTTGAGCCCCCATCTCCACGTCAAGGAGCTGGCCTCGATGGGGTTTTAATTATTATTTATTTTGTTGTTGTTGATTACTTACTGTGGTAAACTTCTAAATACAATATCTAAATTAGAATATAACAGTATAGTGCATAAAGTCAAAGATAGGATAGTACTACAAATTTTCGGCGAGAATCTTAGTCGTCGCCTACGCCTTCAGCGTATTATTTGATAACGCCTTATGGCCGAAGTAAATGTACCCAATGCTTCTGGGTAACCTTGAGACAAACGTACCACTTTTTCCAAGTTCAATGAAGTATTTGCCTAAAATACATTGTGGACGGGAGGGGGACGGATAGATAACCAACGCAAATCACGTCTCACATTGTTTCTAAAAATAAAACTAACTTGCTAGTATTGCCTTAGGCGGTTTTCAAAAAATACCATGTAAAGTTAGAAAATGTGGACACTACGATCAGGAAACTCGCTTAGCTCTTATTGCGAATGACATAAACTCTCGTAATTAGCTTGAAAGTACATGGAAAAAGAATTGAACAGAAGGTAGTTTAAAAATAAACAACTAACATGGAAAAAAATATAGAATTTTGAACCAAGCCACTTAGCCCCATAAAAATCATATATTCGTGTACCTGAGGCCTTGCTGACCAAGAATATGTTATCAATTACATAAATAGTCCACTAATTAACTAAATATTGGTAATAATACATAGAGAATCGGAGATACTGTCAGGTCAAGTCATATCTGCTTAGATTGGATAGCATATTTTTGGGGGGAAAAGTAGGTGAAGGAAAGGCTAAGATAGTACGATGAAAGGGATTGGATGAAATTTGAAGGAAGCCGTAATATTATTGGCTGACCTAATATACAAATCTAGTTGGTAGTAGTAACGCATAGTGGTTTGAGATTTTTTTTTAAATTCATTCAAAAAAAAAGAGATGCTTGGTCTCATTGGCCAAAGCTTTTTACATGATAGAAATAGTAGGATGCTCGCTGCCATTTTTTTAAAATATTCAGAGGAGCAAGAAGCGATGAGCAGACATGTGCTTTTTATTAATAATACTACCATCTGAAAGCAGTCTGAACAGAGGCAGTGACGAAAGTGTGCTATAATCGATTGCCTAATTCATCGTTACTTGTTTATATTTCCTTGATATGTGGTAAGATTGATTTTATTGACTTTTCATTAAACAAGGGTTTGTGTGTAAGAAAAGGCTATGAAAAAAGATTGTAATTAAATGGTTCCATAGCAGACTTAGGCATGGCCTAGATGTTGATCCATCATATAAGGGACTATCTAAGGAGTTTAGAACTACAGGACTATATATATGATGGTCATACAGGAACATTACACCTATCTTATTGCGTGGAAAAGATTACTGCAGGAATGACAGAGGCGTAGCATCCATTAGGGAAGAGAAAAAGAAAACTGTTAAAAAAATTTTCATCAAACTAAAGTGGAGAAGCAGGGTTGTCAGAGAGAGCTGACCATGTTCTTTTGTATTGCCTATATGTTTACATGTAAATTAGGAGGAATTAGTTTGATATTAAGACCGAACCATAACTTGCATCGACAGGGGTTCCTGCTGGCACTTGTCTGGTGCTAGTACTCGCTCATTGAAGAAGTTTGCACGATTTCAAAGAGTCTCTGGCACCTGCTTGTATTAAAGAAGTCAAGTCCAGAGGAGACTGAAGTGTTTGGCCAAACCGACTACAACTGCGGCTTATTCCAGGATCCAGATAAGTTGAATATCTGGCCTGGGACAACCTATCACTATTAAAGAATAATCTCCTGTGCTTACAAAAACATTCCTCCTAAAGAATATAAGAAACAATCACAGTGAAACAAAAGACAGTGGGATGATGACAATCCTCAACCTGCTTCCCATCACCAGTATTTAAATAGAGTAAATAACATCAAAGTGAACATTTGTAACAATGTACTATGGACATATTGTCTGTTGTATGTAAATATCTTTATATATATATTTGTAAATATATCTAGCCATCTAAATTGATTCTCATTGACTGTAGTCCTGACCCAAATCAAATCAATAAACTAAGGAACAAAGAAAAAATGCTACAATAACAACAATTATACGATACGTCACACCTAAAACGTACTCGTCCCAAAAGACAACTAGCTATCAAGCCTACGGCAAGGTTTGTATCCTTGAACCGGGAAAATCTCCAAATTTACACTTACAAACTCAATCCTAAAGGACACTTATGAAGCCCTGGGTAAAACTGGGATGTTACATTCAGAAGTTAACATGAAACATAAATATAGAACATGTAACACTCATAGGACAAATACAGCATAAGATCAGGAAGGCTTATTGATTTACACAAAAAAGGCACAGTTTTCACAACAAAAGACCACTTATCTTGAAAATAATCCCATCCTTTTCGCTTGACAACATGATAGGTATCAATAAGTCCGCTGGGGAAAATAATCAACCGCAGAGAGTCACTGGAGCTTGACGCCTCTCGCTTCGGGTCCTTTGTCCTTGACACGGCACGATATGTGCTCGAATACAGGACTGATTCACCGCACATCATCTACTTGAGTTATGCGTGTAGACTGACTGCAAACATAAACTTGAAATCCCTCTATTGTTGCGTGGGTACTCAGTGGTTGATAAATGTGAGTTGCTTGTCGTCAACATGTGTTGCAAAAGGAGGTTGATGTCATCATTGATAATGCGAGATAGTTCTTTCTTGACAGCGTTCATAAACATAACACACATGGGCATCAGTGTTGGTGTTTACCAAGATGATGATGATGATGCAGGAAATATCTCTTCGACCACACAGGGTCAATTATTGCCTTGTAAATAAGCACCACACAGTCTTCTAAATGAAGTCGCGGGCATCACAACCCGTAAAACTTACGACCATGAATGAAATCTCCTATATGGAGTGCAAAGCAGGATTCCGAAGTAAATATTGATGTTCTGATTACAGGCCACGCCCACACAGGGCTATTTATAAACCGAGTGTAATATTTCTTGAATCAACACGCCCACATAGGGCTATTTACTTAAATGTCATGGGTATCAGATCCAACTTGAACTGAAAATCACCAAATTTTATACCCATGGGATTATTGATAGTTATGTGACGCGGATGTAGTAGGCATCACGCCCGAAAATCTGGCACACCAAATGTTATATGTTGTTTATTTAGGTGAAAACAAGACTTGACCACCACTGTTATTATAATGGTATTTCTCCACTGTTAAATCATGATTACTGAACAGTTAATGTGACTGTTGAATCTTGTTGTTACATCTGGTAACAGTAATGATGTTGTGTGTATTGTCTGAACAGTACATACACTTAAGAGTCATTGATCGTTGACAACCTGGTGACGTTTTCTAAGACACTTTAATTACGCCACGACACGACCACAATGACATCGACGAAATACAGTTACATTGAATCAAATAGCATCAGGTAAGGGCTACCAATATTCACTTTACATATCAACTACAAGCATATACAACTCCTGGCCTCGGAGTATCTTCAATAACTAATAAATGTTCATGGATCCTCCAGTAATAATATATATATATATATATATATATATATATATATATATATATATATATATATATATATATATATATATATATATATATATATATGATCATCAGCGCTATCTCTTCCTGTAGCTTGCAAACACCGCAGTGCTACTATATATGTTCTTGGATCCCTCCAATAGTAATATATGGAATCGTCAGCGCTCCCCCTTCCTGTAGCCTGCAAACATCGCAGTGCTACTAATATATATATTCATGGATCCTCTAAGCAATAATACGTATGGCCTCCTGTAGCCTGCAAGCATCGCAGTGCTACCAATATATATTCATGGATCCTCTAAGCAATAGTACGTATGGCCTCAAGAGCAACTGCTGGCATAGCAGAGCAAAGAATATATATGTCCATGGATCCTTCTAACAATAATACGTATGACCTCAAAGAGCAACTGCTGGCATAGCAGTGCAAAGAATATATATGTCCATGGATCCTTCTAACAATAATACGTATGGCCTCAAAGAGCAACTGCTGGCATAGCAGTGCAAATAATATATATGTCCATGGATCCTTCTAACAATAATACATGTATGACTGGCCTGTACACACCAAGGCCTATAGCACATCTTTATCTTATGGATCCTTCAATAATACATGTATGAAATCACAGGCCTATACACACCAAGGCCTATAGCACATCTTTATCTTATGGATCCTTCAATAATAATACATGTATGAAATCACAGGCCTATACACACCAAGGCCTATAACACATCTCTTTAAATAATGTACATTTTATGGTATCTTAACTTAACTTATCTGCAGATAATCACTTAAGACTCTAATGGATAATCACACGTAAATCCATTAGCCATAACACCTGTACCCAAAATCACAGGTACACCACGAAAAAACATGGCTACAACATCTTCCCCGTTCACCCGCTGGGGACTCAATCTCCTCCAAAAAAACCCTTACCCAGAACACCTCAGCCAATCACCCATGCCCCAGGCAAGCTCAGCTAATATCGCTCACCTCAAAAACAGCTTAAACAAATTTATCTCACGCGGTAACTCAGCCGCTGTGAAACGTTCTGAATCTCGAAGATTCGAATATAATATGTTCGTATATTTTTTAAATAAATTAATCAAGCGGACCAAATCGCTGTCCGAGCGGGACAACCAAAATTCGGCTTGCTTGTTGTAGACTTCTAACAATTAATTCCCTTAGACTGGAAGTAAGGAAAACAGCCTGCAACAGATATGCATATGTAAGAGTGAAACGAATGAACTGCCTGTCATAAGAAAGTTTATATTTGTTAAATTTAAAAAAAAAATAGTAAAGTATTCTTTACATTTTGCGGTTAAAAATCGTAAGGAGATATTGTCAATTTTACTTCAGATGTATTAAAATTATGATTGGCCAGGTCTCCTACAGCTGGGCTTCTCGCGAGTAAAAACCCGGTCTCCCGAGTCCGATAGCGAGTGTAATAACGGACAAAAAAGAAAACGAAAAAAATCAGTGTGCAGACGTTAAAAAACCGACACAATATTTATGTTGTAAATAATGAATACAAACTTTAGATGTTAAATAAAGAATAAATAACGAAAGTAGATGTGAAGTAACGAAGAAAAACACAAATTTAGATGTTTATTGGGGAATAACAGCTTTTTTTTTCTTCTTCATCGACGTTCGCTGTCACATACAGGCATACCTAGACTTTCGTCGGTTTTCAATTATAATCACGTGTCGTGAAACATTCTAAATCCACATATATAAATTAAAAAACTAAAGGTAAAAGCCTAACGAATAAATTCAATAAAAGGAAAGAAGACTGGTAAAGAACAGTGCCGTCCCTATAGCGTACGCCTGTGTTAATAGAACGCCATGCTAATTAAACAAGAAAATCCCTTTTTATGCTCCGTCTGCAAAATTGTAACGCTTTCACGTTTATAGTAAAGCCTACTGCATCAACACACGCTTTCTACAATAAAACGTGTACTGTATTTCTAAGAAAACCTTGAGCTAGGCACACTGCGTAATGACCTAGATTAATACTAGCATTAATTTCATTTTTTACACTGCGTGATGAAAAGACAGATGAACTTAGGATAGAGAGAGGGAGGGCTGAAAGCAGGAACGCATGCAACACTAACACGCGTCTCGCGATATACAAATAATGCCACCCCAAGCGTAAGGCCAGAAGCACTAACTTTTTTTCAAATAGTCAGTGATAAAAAACACTACCCATACGAGAGTTAGGTTTAAAAACCTGTAAAATTCTTATTGGGAAACATGACATTCTACTATTTTATGTCTAAACTCCTGACATTAGTCTGACAGTACAGCAGACACCCTAATGTTTGGAAGTGAGGAGGTGGCAACAGCACGACTATCCTAGAAGAAAATACATATTTTGAACGCAGCCACTTAGCTCCCTTAAAAACTTATATATTTGGGTTCCTTGGGACTTGCTGACAAAGAATATGTTAAGTGTTACGCAAATAGTCTAGGAATTAACAAATTATAGCCAAAAGAAAATAATGAGGGTGTCAGACAACACCAAATAATAATCGCACAGTGGCATGTTTTGAAACCACCATTTTACGGGAAATAGGCCACCATGTTAAATCCTATTTGATTGGATAGCAGTAAATGTAAGGCGAAACACGATTAGTCGGACTACAAATACTAATTTGTTGTTGTTAGGGGAAACGGTAGTAGAGGTACTTTTTTTTGAAAAGCTGTGTAAACATGGCCCGATTGGTTAGACCCGCCAATATAGTCAATTAGGAGCGTCAGTTCAGTGCCACATTTTGAAATAAACTTACTAAGAAACAGTGTGTTGAGAACCAGTGCATATTTTTCTAAATAAAAGCCTGGGACAGAGGCAGATCGGAATTTGTGCCATATTCATTGCCAGTCAACGTAATTGTGTATTATTTCCATGAATTGTGGTAAGCTTGACATATTTGATATCTTTTTGGATGAAAATTGAATGTGACTTGATAATTTATGTCTGTATATGTGTGTGGTTCAGTAGCAAACATAAGGCAAAGCCTAGATATTGCTCCAACCTGAACAAAACTTGTCGGAGAGAAGTAGAACTGCATGGAATTGCCAAACAGTACACTGACACCTATCTTATTGACTAGAAGGAACTAATGCTGGAATTGCAGAGGCGTAGTAACCATTAGGGAGGAGTATACTGGTGTAAATTGTTTCAGATGAAGCTAGCAGTTGGCCTACCGCTCTGAACTCAGTGTTTGTATGTATTGTGCTCAGTGTGGAAATAGATTATAAATTAGTTCTGAAGTAGGAGGTACAACCTTCTTGTTTCAGGGACCGTGGTCCTAAGTTATTGAAGCAGCACCTGGTCTGAGTTTTGCTGAATCCAGAGGCTGACAGCATACTCCTTGGTCCAGATAGCGACCAGTGAGGTGTCTCCAGAACACAGTGAAGCAATCGAGCAGAGGAGTCTTTTCCTGCCGCCATCACGAAAGATAAGCTTCTGTGGCCAGAGGAGCTCAACATTATGTGCCCCCCCCCCCCTAAAATTGACATTATATTAAACACAGAGGGACAATAAATTGTTTCAAACGACAGGAACTGTGAACTTTTCCAAATACTATTTCCACGATAATCAAACACTTGAAGTCATGATGACAAACAACAATCTAGCTTGAAAAACAAAACCAGTATTACCTCATATTACTACTTCACAACTTACACACATAGGATAAGAATAATCAAATATGTCAATACAAAGATTATATTTATAAACTGTGTACATACTACTTGTAATTACATTTGATTGTGATTCCTGGTTCACTGTGTAGTTGAATCAGGATATCCATTATTGAAAGGAATTATTACATATATATATTTGAAACTTTACACTTGACTCATTTAAGATAGTCTTATAGAGTGTTATATGGGTGTGAGTGTTACAGTGTTGTAAAGTGGTGTGGAATAAAATAAATTGTTTATCTGTCTGATGTTGTTGTGACTTACACTTCATCATTTTCATAACCCTAGACATTTAACGTAGTGATCACAATATTCCAGAATAATTCTGACTGAGGTATAAATGTGGTAGCAAGTAAGGTCATCTGTAATACACCACACTTATCAGATACAGATACCTTCACAGCTGATCTCAGTCAGTACACTAAGTCCCCTATAATATTTATAACATCCCACTTTACCACACCACGTTTCCTAATTTCGTCGCTTGCTTCGCTCTTTCGTCGCATTTCATCACAACTGCGCGTCATCTTGTTTCTGTCGTTTTTCAGTCTTTGAATAGAAATCGTTCGGTGTGCACTGTTTTATGAAGTTGTCCGCATTGAATCTCTTATATTTGTGATTAAACATATTAATACTACTTATTTTTGTGATTAAAATAACCAAACTATTCATACTATATTATTTTTGTGATTATACTGTAAAGAGTTCATAGTTATTTCTGTGATAACAGTATAATAGCTTTGGTCATATCGTGATTATAAGACACGTGTACAGTTTTCATACTGTACTTTTTTGTGTTTAGGCCCTATACTACTTATTTTTGTGCTTTAATTATATTCATAATGGGTCCTAAATGTAGTGACAAAGTTTTAAAAAAAAAACCATAAGTAGTGGACGCAATTGCATACTGGGAAAGGGCGGACCCGAATTTCGACAATAGTGAGCTAGAACACGATATAGCCTGTTACAGAGAACTTCTTAGTGAAATGAAGAAGGGTTATTTCCTAATACTCGTGGCTGAACGCTCAGCAGTGAATATGTTTTTAATATTTGTAGTTTCATACCATTTAGAGTTATGGTTAGGATTAGGGTTAGCGTTAACCCTAACACTAACCCTAATTCTAAATGGTACGAAATTTACACATTATACACATATTCACTTCTGAGCGTTCAGCCACGAGTACTACCGGAAGAAGACATCAATGAGGCAAACGTCTTTGCTCTCTTTTTTCAAGACGCAACCGCCACAGCCAACTTCAGTCACCCCTCTCTCTAACCCTTCAGATTCCGAGCCATCAACATCAGCCCCAGTCCCTGTTAGATCTCCTTCAAAGTCCCCTTCTCCTAAAAGAATTAGATTGAGTTCCTCCAGTTCTGAAGATGAGCCTCCTCAATTTTCTCCATCTGATTTTCTAAGTCCCCCTAAATCACCAACATTCAAAACTGTACATACTGTATATATTCATCGTCTACTTGCTCAAGAATGATTTTACGGTAAGATGTTATTTACGTATTTTTTTTAAATCTATTACTGTATTTTCTTTATTCTTATGTTTATATCTGTTTATTTAGGTGTTGCAAGTGTTATATAGTTAGTGATTTACGTTTTTTGGCGACCTGGAGTGAAACTATATGCTGATGACAAAAGCATGTGACGGACTGCCAGCTTTGTAAGAGAGATAGATGTGATTACAGGCACACCTCACTCTTTCGATAGGTTAGGGACCAGAGCACTTTCGATAGGTTAGGTTTATGCTAGGTTATGATAGGTTTATGCTACCACGGCTCCATGACCTGAATGCATTTGCAAGTTAAATAAAGGCTATGCTTCGACTTTCGTCGATTTTCGAAAGTGCTCTGGTCCCTAACCTATCGAAAGTGCTCTGGTCCCTAACCTATCGAAAGTGCTCTGGTCCCTAACCTATCGAAAGTGCTCTGGTCCCTAACCTATCGAAAGTGCTCTGGTCCCTAACCTATCGAAAGTGCTCTGGTCCCTAACCTATCGAAAGAGTGAGGTGTGCCTGTAATCACATCTATCTCTCTTACAAAGCTGGCAGTCCGTCACATGCTTTTGTCATCAGCATATAGTTTCTCTTCAGCAGTGAAGAAAAGCAAGCTGAAGTTCGATCTTGCAAGCAATACAGTACAGTCTAACGTACTAAAAATAACAGTCTTCATCAAGACAGAAAAAAAGTACGCACCTAGAAGGAAATGATGCTACTAATGACGAAGAAAGGCAAGAGAAATCTAATAAACCCCGAGTACAAAATATGTTATGGAATGACCGATAGACTGTTTTAGCAGCCAAAGTAGGTTAATGGGTGATTGCCAGATTTTTACAATGTGGGAGGTAAGAGGTAACTGTTTTATGTGGTTATCTTTTTTTGTCTTTTCTTAAGAACACATCTTTCATTTCTAATTGCGCGCTTTTCTTGTGAATATATAGTAGCGTTTGTGGGGTAACATCGCACAGGAATACCTGAATTCCTAGCCCACAAACACAAATTCACTTGTGTGTCGTTTTTTCAGAACTGTCACGTGTGTTATTTTTGTTTTCAGGGCGTGGAAGAAATGCACGCTGTCCAGCCTCTACCCTGGTGTCCCCACCTGACGGAAGTGAGACCTCTGCCGCCCTCGGGTATCGATCCACATGCTCCTTGCAATACATGCAGAGAAGTTTCGGAAAACTGGGTCTGTTTGACTTGTTATACAGTAAGTAGTTTCTTTTACCAGCACGGTATAGCTCTTGCTGTCACGTGTTAGCCTTCAGAGCATATATATATATATATATATATACTGCTTAGACAGAGCAGACTACGCTGGCTTGCCCATGTCCACCGAATGGAAGATGGTCGCATCCCCAAAGATATCTTCTACGGACAACTAGCAGACGGTAAAAGAACAGCCGGATGACAGCAGCTGAGGTTCATAGATGTGTGCAAAGAGAGACATGATGGCACTGGACATACATCCAGCAACCTGGGAGAATGAAGCATGCCGATCGTACCAAGTGGCGATTTTCACTACGGCGCCACCTCAGATTGGACGAAAAGAAGCTCTCACAGCAAGTAGAAGAGAGAAGAATACGCCGAAAGGAACTCCGGGAAAAAAGCAGCTGAAAAGACTATCACCTCAGGGGCGCCATTCCCATAGCCAGCCAAAACTGAAGGCGTAGTACTTAAGTTACCGTATTAATTGTCATTTCAGAAATGAAGAGGGAACCCATGTTCGAGAAATTCTCTAACGGCGCGGCAAAAAAAAGTAAATTCAGTGTACTTACCTGTCAGTATTTTCTCGTAGTATCTGTCATATATCAGAGCCATTATATATATATATATATATATATATATATATATATATATATATATATATATATATATATATATATATATATATATATATATATATATATATATATATATATATATATATATATATATATATATATATATATATATATATATATATATATATATATATATATATATATATATATATATATATATATATATATATATATATATATATATATATATATATATATATATAGTCTTTTATCGGTAAAATGTACCTTTAGACTTTTTGTTAAAAAATAAAGTTTTGGCGAGGCGCGTCCGGTTCAACCTAGTCGGTTATATTAGGGCGCATATCTAAATATAAAAGACCCTTAGGTCTGAAATGATCATATATTTACCTTTAGACTAGTACATTTTACAGGGACGTCCCCTTGTAGTTATTGATTTAGTCTGTGTATAAGTAACACTATTGCACTCCCAGGGGAGGTCACTCTATAATTTGCTTGTCTAAAGGTACATTTTACACTTATATCATCAGCATGAACCTTCATCTCCCTGAGGAGTATAGGTCTTCACCAGTTACATACCAAATCTTCCTACCTGTGCCATCCATTCAAGAATCTTTCTATGTCTTTTTATCATTTTCATGTCCGTTTCCAGGTCCCTTCTTCTAAGGCAGCGGTTCCCAACCTTTTTTCACTTGCGTACCCCTTGGCAGCCCAATTCTATAAATTGTACCCCTAATATTAGCAAAATATTTGAAATTAATATAGTTGCTGTTATTCAAAATTTATAGATTATAACCAGAAATAAAGGGGCCAACCACGGGATTAAAAAACAATGTAATAAAAAGGTGAACAAACAGTGCATATATTTTTACATTAAAAAAATCAGAAGTTACAATAAAAATTAACACATTTAATTTATTAATAATAATAATAAAAACGTTGTTATTGTTAAAAGTTGAAATCACTTTTTATAACACACATGTCACGTGACCATGACAAATGTTCAGTGCGATCCTTGAGCTTGTTTTGAGGCACATAGTTTTTTTTTTTAAATCAGGTTCAAGTGATGTAAGATACAGTCTCAATTCTGGACCTGCATTCAGTTTACTACGGTATTTATTTTTTATAAAGGTATAAGAAGAGAAAGGCCTCTCCACCAGCTCAGTATTTGTAAATGGCAACAGAAACTTAAGCGCCTTGTCGGTCGTATATATATGAACATATTCTCTGCTGATGTCTTCCCAAAAGTTAATAAGGAATTTTCCTTTGAATTCAGCTCTTAAAGTAATATCAGTCGAAAGTTCAATCAACTTCTCTTTTTCGTTGATTGGTAATGTGGCTGCTTGGAAATACTCTTCTTCAAAGGGATTTACAATCCAGTAGTTCTCTTTTCCAGGTTTCGGAAAGTAATTCTCGAAAGATGATTTTAGCCCTTTCAAGTGTTCAATTATTTTCTCGCTCATTTCCTGGGAGAGGTGCAGCTCGTTCTCAGATAGGAAATTGTGCAGAGTTTCAAATACCTTGTCGTGGAATATTCTAATCCACATATATAAATTAAAAGGTAAATGTAAAGCCTAACAAATAAATTTAATAAAAGAAAAGAGAAATGGTAAAAGAAACAGTGCTGTCACAATGACTGTACGCAAAATCCCCTTGGTTCTCATTCGTCTGCAAATTGTAACGCTTTCACGTTGATAGTAAAAGCCTACTGTATTATTACACGCTTTCGTCAATGAAACGTGTACTGTATTTCTTGGAAAAACCTTGAGATACGCAAGCTGATCAATGACCTAGATTTAATATTTCATTCATTCCATACACGGCGTAACTAAAAGACAGATAAAGCAGGAGAGAGAGAGAGGGACGAATGAAGGCAGGAAGCACGCAACACTACACGCGTCGCGTGATTAATAGTAACGCAAATCCCACGTGTAAGGCCACTAGCAATAACTTTTTTTCACATAGTCAGTGAAAAAGAAACACTACTACTACAAGAATCAGGTTTATAAATATGAAAAATGCTTATTAGGAAATATGAAATTCTACTGATTTACATCTAAGCTCCTGACTTTAGTATGACATAACAGTGGAAAAGGCAGGACATGTGGCGGTTCTAAACAACGAAAAGGAATAAAGAACAAATATACGACTATCTTTGGAAAACACATATTTTGAACGCAGCCACTTAGCTCTTTTAAATTTGTATATTTGGGTTCCTTAGGGCTTGCTGACAAAGAATATGTAAAACGTTACGCAAATAGTCTAGGAATTACCAAGTTATGGCCAAAATAAAATAGTGGGGGGTGCCTGACAGCATGAAATCATTTCTGCTCATAAAATTTTTTTATAACGTGTTTGAAAAAACATTACGTTACGGAAATAGCCTACCATGTTAACTCCTATTTGATTGGAGCGCAACAAATGTAAGACTAAACACGATTGGTCGGGCTATAAATACTATCTTGTGTTGTCAGGGGAAACGTGAAAAAGGAGTACTTTTTTGAAAAGATGTATAGACATGGTTTGATTGGGTAGAGCTGCGAATATACTCAATTCAGAGCGTCTGTTCCTTGCCACATCTTGTAATAAACCTACTAAGAAGCAGTGCGTTGAGCACCAGTGTATATTTTTTATAAAAATAAAGCCCGGGATATCGGCCGATCGCAGTTGTGCTATATTCCTTGCCAGTCAACGAAACTGTTTATTATTATTTCCATGAATTGTGGTAAGCTTGAAATATTCAATATCTTTTAATGAAAATTGAATGTAAATTGATAATTTATGTCTGTATATATATGTGTAGTTCAGTAGCGAACATGATGTAAAGCCTATAGTGCTCCAGCCTGAACAGAAGGTGTCGGAGGAAAGTAAAACTGCATGGAATGGCCAAACAGTACACTGACACCTAGATTATTGACTAGAAAGAAATAATGCTGGAATTGCAGAGGCGTAGTAACCATTAGGGAGGAAAATACTGGTATAAAGTATTTCAGATGAAGCTGACAGTTGGCCTAACGCTCTGAACTCAATGTTTGTGACGTATTGTGCTCAGTGTAGAAATCGAGTATAAATTAGTTATGAAGTAGGAGGTACAACCTTCTTGTTTCAGGGACCGTGGTCTTAAAGTTATTGAGCAGCACCTGGTCAGAGCTTTGCTGAAGCCAGAGGTGGACAGCATACTCCTTGGTCCATATAGCAACCAGTGGGGTGGCTCCAGAACTCATTAAAGTAATCGAGCAGAGGAGTCTTTTACTGCAGTCATCACGAAAGATAAGAGAGTGTGGCCATGGAGCTCAACATTATGTACCCCCCATCTTAAAATGACATTGTAAAATAAAATTAAGAGGGGAATTTAATTGTTTTAATACCAGGAACTGAGAACATCTCCAATACTAGTTCCAATAGAAACAAACTATTGAAGTCATGATGACAAATACCAACAGAGCTTGAACAAAACAAAACCAGTATTACCTCATATTACCACTACAAAACTGACACACATAGGATACTATTAATAATATATGTCACTACAAGATTCATATTAATAAATTCTGTACATATAACTTGTAATTACAATTGATTGTGATTCCTGGTTCCCTTTGTATTTGAATCAGGACACATATACATTCATGACAGCACTGAATACATATTGTTATTTGAAAAGTTATCAGTGACTCCTTCAAGATATCCTCGTAGAGTGTTTTATGTATGTGAGTGTCACAGTGTTGTCAAGTGTGGTGGAATAAATTAAATTGTTTATCTGTCTGTTGTTGTTATGACTTACACTTCATCATACACATACCCTAGACATATAACGTAGTCATCACACTATTCCAGAATAATTCTGACTGAGGTATACATATGTGGCAGCAAGTAAGGTTATCTATAATACACTACTCTTATTAGATATAGATACCTTCACAGCTGATCTCAGTCAGTACACTAAGTCCCCTATAAATATTAATAACATCCCACTTTACCACATATATTGGGGTCTCGCTCTCGGGATTTTGAATCTTTCCCTATTTAAAATATTGGGGGTAATTCACTTCAGGGAATAATAAGAATTAAAAGGTATCCTTGGGTGAAAATAAATAAGTTGAGCTCACAGTGCCTGTGTTGTCCTGAGTTAATTAGTCATAGATAAAATTGTTTAGTTAAAATATTTTAGACATTTATCTGTTAGACAATGGCCGACCTGGCAAAATTTCGATCTGCTGCTGTACAGACTGCGAAAGAGTTAGGAATGGACGGGCAAATTATGATTGCTTATGTCACTGCTGAATGTGACAAATATATTGAACGGGAAGAAAGAAGATTAGAAAAAGAGGCCGAAAGAAAATTAGAGGCTGAGACTAAGCGGTTGCAGATTGAGGCTGAGGCTAAGCGGTTGCAGATTGAGGCAGAGGCTAAGAAATTGGAGGCAGAAAGAGAAGACAAGCGATTAGCGGCAGAAAGGGAAGCAGAAGAAAGAAGATTGACTGCAGAGAGGGAAGCAGAAAAGGAGGAGAAGAGATTACAAAGGGAACATGAGTTACGACTAAGGGAGTTTGAGTTTCAGGGCCATGCTCCTGAAAATGGTGCCAGTCCCTTTGCCTCTGATGCCACTGCTAGCCAGGGAGCCTCAACCTCAGCTATGAATTTTCATTTAGATCATTTTGTTGAGAAAGACGATGATATAGAGAGCTATCTAAATAGGTATGAACTATTAGCTACCACGTATGGGTTAGAGAGAGAAAGGTGGAGCTTAAAGTTATCTCAAGGACTTCGTGGGGCAGCTTATGAAGTTTTTGCAAAAATGAGCAGAAGTGATCAGGAAAATTATGACATGCTAAAGCAGGCTCTTTTGTTAAGATATGAAAAGAATGCAGAATTTTATAGGAAAAAATTTAGGAATGCTAAACTACTGTCAGGTGAAACCTATCACCAGTTCTCTGCACGAATAGAGACATACTTGGAGAAATGGACTTCTCTGGGGAAAACCCAAGATCTTAAGGAAATGGTCCTTATAGAGCAATTAAGAGAGTCCATGGCTCCAGACCTGAGAAAGTTTCTCATGGAACAAGGTGCAGAGAGGCTGGGTGAGTTGCTAAATGTTGCTGAAAGGTATCAAGCAGCTCAAGCAGAGGTAACAGGTAATAAAAAGAAACAAGTGGATAACTTTAGGGCACCACAGAACTTTAATAAATTTGATCCTAGGGATCAAAACAAAGGTAAGCACCAGTTTGATAGGCCACGGTATGAAAATAAAAATAAAACCCCACAATTCGATGAAAGGAAATATGATGAAAGAAAATCTTTCAACCAAGGAAAAAGGTGGTGTAAAAATTGTAAGATGAACAATCATGACACTGACTATTGTAGAAGGAAACCTGTGTATATGGCCACCCTTCAGGTCAGGTCGACCTCAAGACAGGAGGAGGATATTATGTTGAATACCACTCCAGATGAGATGAGGAAGGCACAGGCTGGGGATAAAACACTCAAGCCTTGTTTCAGGAAATTGTCAACTTGTCATACAACTCCAGGCAAGGGAGATTTTTACATGAAAAACAAGTTGATGTATAGGAAGACTGGAGCTAGATCCAAAGGTCAGGGACAGCTGGTACTTCCTAAAAGATATAGGGCAGACTTAATAAGGAGCCTACATGTGAAACCAGATGGGGACCATGAGAAGATAGGTACCATCATTCAAAAGGTGGCTCACAATTATTATTGGCCCAAAGCAAGATGGGACATTGAGAATTTTGTAGAAAGGTGTAGCATAGCACATGAGGGAACACCCACAAGTGGGAACATTGATCAGGACCTGGACACGCCACGGGGCAAAATTAGGCCTGATAATAAAAAGAAAAATAGATTTGATAAAGTGGACCAAATGGAATGGGAAGCCCCTTTTCACGGACAAGCTTCACTTAACTGTTTTACAATGGCCACTATGAGGAGAGTGAAAAAAGATGTCTTACCCCAGGATAAGCCGAAAATTCCTCAATCGGACTTAAACAAACTGGAGGAAGAGGATGTAGAGAGGAAATCTCTCATCAAGAATCTTAAGTGGGGAGAAAGCCCCAAAAGAAAAATTGGTAGCGGTCGTTTTGTGCATGATAATTCTGGGAAGAAAAATCATCACTATAGAGCTTCGAGTGGAAGAGACCATACCGGTGCATGGACAAATAGGTCCACAAAATTAAAGGTCCATATGTAGCTTTGTTAAGAACGTGGACTGATGAAAAGGCAGAGGAAAACATTACATCTTCATACCAATATGTGAATGAGCTGACCACTCGTTTAAAAACTGGCTGGAAACTTGCCAACGAAAATTTGAAACAAGCCAGGAAGAAACATGCTGCCTATTATAACAGGAAGGCGAAAGACAGAGATTTAGCTGTGGGAGAGAAGGTACTGCTTCTTCTCCCCGGGAGTCAGAATAAGTTACAAATTGGATGGCAGGGTCCATATACAGTTCTAGAGAAGGTGTCTAGAACAAATTATAAGATAGATAAGAAGGGGAAAGAAAAAATCTATCATGTGAATCTCCTGAAGAAATATTTGGAAAGAGAACATCAGGAAGAGACACACTTGTTGACCTTGTCCATCGCCATGGAGATGAAAAAGGAACCACTTTCATCATTTGAATATCCATTACACCCCTGTGAGACAGCAGCACAGGTGAAAATCAGTACACATTTAACAAAAACTCAGAAAGAGAGAGTGCAACAGGTTCTAAATAATCATGCAGAGGTGTTAACAGACCGACCAGGTCATACAAACCTATTGGAATATGATATGAAACTGATAGACCCCACACCTGTCTGTATGAAACCATATTCGATTCCGTTTGCTAAGGAGAAAGCTTTGAAGGAAGAGATAGACTATCTGTTGAAGGAAGGAATTATTTCACACAGTGAATCCTCGTATAGTTCCGGTGTTGTACTCTTAAGGAAGCCCTCTGGAGAACATAGACTCTGTATAGATTACAGGAGATTGAATGCTATTACAGAAGGACAGGTGGATCCGTTGCCGGATACAAATCAGCTGTTTGCCAGACTAAATAAAGCTAAATATTTCTCAAAAGTGGATCTGAGTAAAGGATATTATCAGATTCCAGTAAAGCCTGAGGTTAGACCATACCTAGCTTTTAGTACCTCAGAAGGACACTATGAGTTTAATAGATTGCCATTTGGATTGAAGAATGCGCCTAGTGTCTTCTCTAGAATGATGAGAAAATTATTGGACCCTCTGAATAATCCATGTATAACAAATTTTATGGATGATATCCTCATAGCAACAGAAACATTTGAGGAACACATTGACTCTCTGAACATGCTGTTTAATCGACTTGGGGAAGCAAATTTAACAGCCCGACCAACCAAATGTTGCGTTGGATGTAAAGAATTGGAATTTTTGGGGCACACAGTTTATCAGGGAAACATGACCCCTGACCCAAAGAATTTAGAGAAACTACAGAAAGCCCCGAGACCACAAACCAAGAAGGACGTGAGATCCTTTGTCTCATTATGTGGTTTCTACCAGAAGTATATCAAAAACTTTAATTCCATATGTGCACCGTTAACTGATTTGACACGTAAAGGACATCCAGATCGCATTACATGGACACCACAATGTGAAATGGCTTACCAGGAATTGAAGGAAAAGCTCACAAGCAAACCTATTTTGAAATTACCTGACTTAAGTCAAGAATTCATTGTAAGAACGGATGCCAGTAATATTGGGTTAGGTGCAACTCTCCTACAGAAATCAGATGCATTGGATGGGGAATTAAGCCCAGTGGCATATGCTAGCAGAAAGTTGAATAAAGCTGAAATCAACTACTCAACTAGCGAAAAAGAATGTCTTGCAGTAATATGGGCAATAAAGAAATTCAATATTTATCTGTATGGAAAGGCATTTAAGTTGCAAACGGATCACAAACCTTTATCGTTTCTAGCACAGGCTAGGCATGAGAACTCTAGGTTACTCCGATGGTCCTTACTTTTGGCTCCATATAATTTTAGCATTGAGTATATATCTGGAAAAACAAATTTGGGAGCGGATTTTTTAAGCCGCCATCCGTGTGATGAGAATCACCGTAAACCCCAGAAATAATAATAAATTTCTCTATGTGTATATAGAATAAAGGACTGACATATAATGTCTGTTTTAAGAGGGGAGATGTCGTGGAATATTCTAATCCACATATATAAATTAAAAGGTAAATGTAAAGCCTAACAAATAAATTTAATAAAAGAAAAGAGAAATGGTAAAAGAAACAGTGCTGTCACAATGACTGTACGCAAAATCCCCTTGTGTTCTCATTCGTCTGCAAATTGTAACGCTTTCACGTTGATAGTAAAAGCCTACTGTATTATTACACGCTTTCGTCAATGAAACGTGTACTGTATTTCTTGGAAAAACCTTGAGATACGCAAGCTGATCAATGACCTAGATTTAATATTTCATTCATTCCATACACGGCGTAACTAAAAGACAGATAAAGCAGGAGAGAGAGAGGGACGAATGAAGGCAGGAAGCACGCAACACTACACGCGTCGCGCGATTAATAGTAACGCAAATCCCACGTGTAAGGCCACTAGCAATAACTTTTTTTCACATAGTCAGTGAAAAAGAAACACTACTACTACAAGAATCAGGTTTATAAATATGAAAAATGCTTATTAGGAAATATGAAATTCTACTGATTTACATCTAAGCTCCTGACTTTAGTATGACATAACAGTGGAAAAGGCAGGACATGTGGCGGTTCTAAACAACGAAAAGGAATAAAGAACAAATATACGACTATCTTTGGAAAACACATATTTTGAACGCAGCCACTTAGCTCTTTTAAATTTGTATATTTGGGTTCCTTAGGGCTTGCTGACAAAGAATATGTAAAACGTTACGCAAATAGTCTAGGAATTACCAAGTTATGGCCAAAATAAAATAGTGGGGGTGCCTGACAGCATGAAATCATTTCTGCTCATAAAATTTTTTTATAACGTGTTTGAAAAAACATTACGTTACGGAAATAGCCTACCATGTTAACTCCTATTTGATTGGAGCGCAACAAATGTAAGACTAAACACGATTGGTCGGGCTATAAATACTATCTTGTGTTGTCAGGGGAAACGTGAAAAAGGAGTACTTTTTTGAAAAGATGTATAGACATGGTTTGATTGGGTAGAGCTGCGAATATACTCAATTCAGAGCGTCTGTTCCTTGCCACATCTTGTAATAAACCTACTAAGAAGCAGTGCGTTGAGCACCAGTGTATATTTTTTATAAAATAAAGCCTGGGACATCGGCAGATCGGAGTTGTGCTATATTCCTTGCCAGTCAACGAAACTGTTTATTATTATTTCCATGAATTGTGGTGAGCTTGAAATATTCAATATCTTTTAATGAAAATTGAATGTAAATTGATAATTTATGTCTGTATATATATGTGTAGTTCAGTAGCGAACATGATGTAAAGCCTATAGTGCTCCAGCCTGAACAGAAGGTGTCGGAGGAAAGTAAAACTGCATGGAATGGCCAAACAGTACACTGACACCTAGATTATTGACTAGAAAGAAATAATGCTGGAATTGCAGAGGCGTAGTAACCATTAGGGAGGAAAATACTGGTATAAAGTATTTCAGATGAAGCTGGCAGTTGGCCTAACGCTCTGAACTCAATGTTTGTGACGTATTGTGCTCAGTGTAGAAATCGAGTATAAATTAGTTATGAAGTAGGAGGTACAACCTTCTTGTTTCAGGGACCGTGGTCTTAAAGTTATTGAGCAGCACCTGGTCAGAGCTTTGCTGAAGCCAGAGGTGGACAGCATACTCCTTGGTCCATATAGCAACCAGTGGGGTGGCTCCAGAACTCATTAAAGTAATCGAGCAGAGGAGTCTTTTACTGCAGTCATCACGAAAGATAAGAGAGTGTGGCCATGGAGCTCAACATTATGTACCCCCCATCTTAAAATGACATTGTAAAATAAAATTAAGAGGGGAATTTAATTGTTTTAATACCAGGAACTGAGAACATCTCCAATACTAGTTCCAATAGAAACAAACTATTGAAGTCATGATGACAAATACCAACAGAGCTTGAACAAAACAAAACCAGTATTACCTCATATTACCACTACAAAACTGACACACATAGGATACTATTAATAATATATGTCACTACAAGATTCATATTAATAAATTCTGTACATATAACTTGTAATTACAATTGATTGTGATTCCTGGTTCCCTTTGTATTTGAATCAGGACACATATACATTCATGACAGCACTGAATACATATTGTTATTTGAAAAGTTATCAGTGACTCCTTCAAGATATCCTCGTAGAGTGTTTTATGTATGTGAGTGTCACAGTGTTGTCAAGTGTGGTGGAATAAATTAAATTGTTTATCTGTCTGTTGTTGTTATGACTTACACTTCATCAAACACATACCCTAGACATATAACGTAGTCATCACACTATTCCAGAATAATTCTGACTGAGGTATACATATGTGGCAGCAAGTAAGGTTATCTATAATACACTACTCTTATTAGATATAGATACCTTCACAGCTGATCTCAGTCAGTACACTAAGTCCCCTATAAATATTTATAACATCCCACTTTACCACATACCTCAGGCTGGCCTTTTTCAATACACGACCTCCAAAAATCTAATTTTTTTTAATCATAGATTAAATTTTGTCTGAAACATTGAAGATCGTTACCGAGCTATTCTGAAGTGCCAAATTTAGTTTGTTTATTTGTAGGAAAATATCCGATAAGTATGCAAGACTCTGAAGCCAATCACAGTCGTGTAACTTTGAAGTAAGTTGGAAAGGATGGTCTTCAAAAAAAAGTTGGACTTCATGTCTAAGTTCGAACAGCCGGGTAAGGACTTTACCACGAGAGAGCCACCTTACTTGTGTATGAAGGAGCAGGGTAGAATGAAGACTATTCATCTCTTCACACAGTGCTTTGAAAAGCCTGGAGCTTGTGGACTTTGACTTTATAAAATTAACCACTTTCACAGCTTCATCAAGAACGAGTTTTAATTCACCAGGGAGGCGGTTAGATGCAAGGCTTTGCCTGTGGATGCAGCAGTGGCTCCAGGTTATATTGGGGGCTACCTTCGTGACACGAGCGCGAAGACCGGAGTAGCAACCTGACATAGACATGGCTCCGTCAGTGCATATTCCACAACAATTAGACCAATTAATGTCCTTTTCTTTGAAATAAGAATCAATAGCATGAAATATATCCTCACCTCTTGTAAGCCCTGACAGAGAGGATGACAAAGCAAAAGGTTTTCTTCAACTTCATTGCTTTTCAAATACCTCACAATAACAAGCAAAACAGCGAAATTAGCAATATCTGTGCTTTCGTCAACTTGAATAGCAAAGAATTTACTATTTTTAATTCTACTTATTATTGTCGCTTCAACATCGTTAGACATATCCTGCATTCTTCGAGAAATTGTATTGTTCGAAAGAGGGATAACATTCATTTTGCGAACATGTTCCTCTCCGAGCATGCACAGAACGGCATCTTTTATACAAGGAGAAATTAAATTCTCAGCTATAGTATGATTTTTACCACATTTAACAATACGATAACTAATACGGTAGGAGGCTTCAACCGCATTTTCGTTATCTTTGTTAGCTGACGACAAGTACGATGTCACATTCTGTTGTTACTATAGGCGCTGAAAAAAAAATTGCGTTCCTTGTTTTCATAACTGGGGTGTTTTGTTTGTAAATGCCGCAAGAGTAACGAAGGTTTCATGCTGCCAATGTATAATACTTCCCGTCACACTACACAGTGGGGCTTAGCACAGTCCTCATCTCCTATAAACGAAAACCCATATTTCATGTAGTCGTCACTGTATTTTCTCTTTTTAGCTCTATGTAAAACTGAAGATCGTGTCTTTTCACTATCCTGCACCAAAGTCTTAGGCGTGTCTTGAGAAGTACTTGTCGATTGATCACATTCCACATTATGTTTCAGCTTTTTTTACTGTGCCAGTTTTCAACCACTGATCCATATCTGATAATACACGAATTGAACAATTAATCACTTTAAGTTAAGTTAAAACAATGACAAAAACTACTGTATATAGAAACAGTGTCTCACTGTCTCGCATTTGTAAAATTTGGGTCAAGAATCGACACTATTACTTCCGAGACATTAGACGCTCATAGATAGTGTGGAAGATCAAACAAGTCATATTTTTGATGAAATATTCAACGGCACAACTATAATCCCATAGTCATCATAATGAAGACTATTGTGTAAAAATATTTAATTGTGGTCAAACGAAGGCCATAGATTTTCACACACGCCAGTCCAAGCAGACAGCACGCCAGTGGCGCGCAAGAAAAACGGCGGAGATTGTCTCACACAGTTCATGTTGTATAGTATAGCGTTGAATTAATTTCACAACTTTTGACTTGTCTTTTATACTGTTGACATATGTATCTTTTTTCCGCCATTACTCAATTTTTTTCGCGTACCCCTGAACGTCCTGTCACGTACCCCCAGGGGTACGCGTACCATAGGTTGGGAACCGCTGTTCTAATGTGACTATATTTTCAAAACCCTAATCCAGGACAAAATAGTAGATTTGACCTATTTCAATGCAAAAAATCGGGACAAAAGGGTAAAGAAAAGGTCAAAAGTCGGGACATGTCCCGGAAAAATCAAGTTAATGTCAATTTAAAATAATATACATTTTATATATACATTTGAATAACATTGAATAACGTACATTTTACTGTATACGTTTAACTACTTAAACTAATAAGAGAGAAAAACATCAATAATCCTTACTTAAGGTGAAGCTGAGATACTGTAATTTTCAGATGAGTGGATTTTTATCAATAGGTCCTTCTTTGCAAGCAGCATCTTAAAAAATTCAACACATGTTTCCTCACAGTTTACTTTGGTTGTCAACATAGCTTTCAAAGTTTCAACACCTAGCTGTGTTTTATCACTTGCCCATAAGCTGTTCATCAAAGAAAACACTCTTTCTGAAGCATTTGTTCCAGGCCTTCTATAGCAGCTAATTGCTCTTCTTGGTCACCAATTTTATCAGCTCTGAAGAAAGTGGTTAACGACGAGCTTGATGCAGCTGTAACGACGGCTCTCTTATGTTTCTCACTGCTTATGTGGTTCTTAATATCACCACGTCCACTATGGC
Source organism: Oreohelix idahoensis (assembly GCA_024509875.1). NCBI lineage: Eukaryota > Metazoa > Mollusca > Gastropoda > Stylommatophora > Oreohelicidae > Oreohelix > Oreohelix idahoensis. Next base: position 67,593 of record JAMPIV010006772.1, on the reverse strand, counting down.
TTATCGAAAACCCGGAGGCACATATATTGCATCGTACATTGAAGTTTGATGTACTCTTTTTAATAAACGGATATTCCTTTTGTAAATCTTCATTGAAATTGCATTTACGCTTTGGTACCATTTTCTTACAAAAATAACAAAATATGCACAAATAGTTCACCGTTTAAATTAAATAAACGTATACCGTACGCAAAATCTTGGTACTTTACCACAACCTAACATTTCAAATAACTGCGAATATCACATTGGAACGACAAAACTAATTCGCGGTCCTGACAACCTCTTGTGCTGTTTCGGCGCCAGTTCACTAATAATTAAAAATTCCTTCAAGTCAGCCACGGAATAATAATTTTTTTTTTTTTTAATCTGTGAGATTTATGCCAAATTGGCAAATTCGTCCAAAACCGGGACAAATGGGCGTCCCGGATTGCATTTAAAAAAAGTCGGGACAAATTATCAAAAATGGTCGAAAACCGGGACGTCTGGTCACCTTACTTCTTCGTGTGTGTGTGTGTGTGTGTGTGTGTGTATTTTGTTTGTTTGTTTGTTTGTTTTCAGTCTCCGTCTACCTGACTAGCCCTGGGGATTCCAGAACAAGGAGTGTCATATATTGCTATCAGCAGGTTTCTTTAGTGTGTGTCCTATCTAATGCCAACGTCTTCTTCTTCTCACCTGTTGTTCTATTAGATCTTGTGTGATTCTTGCCATCAGTTCCTCGTTGGTGATCTTCTCATGACAGTTTAATTCTTCTGTTCAACGCAGGCATCCATTTTGTGGAAATCTGTAACTTCGTGGTTGTCATATTTTGTTTGTTCTCTATGTTTCAAAGAGGTATGAGTGGCAGGGTGGTTAGAGCGCTTGCATCTCCAGGCAAAGTGACTGGAGTTCAAAACCAGGTCTCATCACATTCCAGTCTACCCAACCTGTTAAAAAAAATGGTACCTGACTCTGCTGTTTAGTTAGGGAAAGCAAAAGCAGTGAACTGGTGAGCCTACATCATAATGCTGAGACCTAGTGTAGGTGAAGTTTCTAACACTTCCTTCGCCTACGGCAGTATCTATTATGGGATTACCTTTACTTGTTATCTCTCATAGCCATACAACAGGACTTCCTTGACTTGTAGTTGAAGATTCTTATTTTTGTGTGTGTTGGATTATTGATTTTAATGTCCAATACGGTGATAGCTTCTCATGCCGTTTGTATTCTTTTGTGATATCACTGCATCAAACGTCAGACTAGCAGGAATGGACGTGTGAATCTGTCGTTTATACAACCAGCGCGCTAAAGGAACAATTATCAACAAATACCCTTCGACATTTGCTGCGGGAGACTGAGAACCTCTGGGTTTGCCCAGAGTACAGTGATGTTGATTCTGTTCAGCAATAACAGTCTGATATTACTATCTGTTCCTTCAGCTTTGTCAAGATTGCTGCCGTGATAAGTGTGTGTGTTTACATGATGTAGGGATGTTTTTCTTGCTTTCATAATTTGTGTTTACTCTTATAATCTTTGTTCTGACCCCCAGTATAATTTCAATCCCAGTTCTGCAAGCCTGTCATCCACTGTTTTCATTTTGTCTTGTTTTGGTATCTCAGCCTTCATATTTGTCTTATATCTCAGCCTCCGTATCTATCTTGTATATCAGCCACCATATCTATCTCGTATCTCAACCTCCATATCTATTTTTTATATCAGCCACCATATCTGTCTTGTATCTCAGCCTCCATATCTATCTTGTATCTCAGCCACCATATCTATTTTATATATCAGCCTCCATATCTGTCTTGTATATCAGCCTCCATATATATCTTATATATAAGCCTCCATATATGTCTTGTATCTCAGCTTCCATATCTATCTTATATATCAGCCTCTATATCTATCTTATATGTCAGCCTTCATATCTATCTTGTATCTCAACCTCTACCTCTTTTCAATATCAGCCTCCATATTTCTCTTATACATCAGCTTCCACATCTGTTTTATATATCAGCCTCCATATCTGTCTTATATATCAGCCTCCATATATCTTATATTTCAGCCTCCATATCCGTCTTATATTTCAGCCTCCATATCTGTCTTATATATCAGCCTCCATATAACTTATATTTCAGCCTCCATATCTGTCATATATCAGCCTCCATATATCTTATATTTCAGCCTCCATATCTGCCTTATATATCAGCCTCCATATCTGTCTTATATATCAGCCTCCATATCTATCTTATATATCAGCATCCATGTCTGTCTTGTATATCAGCCTCCATATCTGTCTTATATATCAGCCTCCATATCTGTTTTATGTATCAGCCTCCATATCTGTCTTATATATCAGCCTCCATATCTGTCTTATATATCAGCCTCCATATCTGTCTTATGTATCAGCCTCCATATCTGTCTTATGTATCAGCCTCCATATCTGCCTTATATATCAGCCTCCATATCTGCCTTATATATCAGCCTCCATTTCTGGCTTATATATCAGCCTCCATATCTGTCTTATATATCAGCCTCCATATCTGTCTTATATATCAGCCTCCATATCTGTCTTATATATCAGCCTCCATATCTGCCTTATATATCAGCCTCCATATCTGTCTTATATATCAGCCTCCATATCTGCCTTATATATCAGCCTCCATATCTGTCATATATCAGCCTCCATTTATATTGTGTATTACAGCCTTTATCTTCTATCACAGCTTTCATTTGTTCCCCAGTTGTGTCCTCTCTCATCACATTTAGCAACTATCAGACCATAACAACGTCCATCTGTTACATACAAAGTTCCATCATTTGTTTCAGTTTTCTCAGACCTAACTATTTGTTTCAGAACTCAGACGGAATATGAGATGGGACCTTACTGTTTGTCAGCCAGATAATGTTCCTAACTCTGCTATTTAACGTTGTCTTTATATTGTACTGTAGCAGAAATTGTGGGAACCAGAACAGGGACACAAAAAGATGCCATCAGAGGATTTGAAGGCACAGCATTCAGAGAATTAGGAGACAATTTTAGAAGACAAAGCCAAAAACACACAGAAAATTAAAACCATCATCATCATTTCACTTTTTGCTCCAGATAGTGTATGCTGCCAGCATTACAGCTGGTCACCTTACAGGACAGCATTTTACTGTGCTCTGGCAGTGATGGTTTCTGTAACAATTTATTTTACATATGAGGGTAACAGCTCCACACACAACCTGACAGCCACATACACAACCTGACAGCCACATACATAACCTGAAATCCTTGTACACAACCTGACAGCCACATATGCAACCTGACAGCCACATACACAACCTGACAGCCACATACACAACCTGACAGCCACATATGCAACCTGACAGCCACATACACAACCTGACAGCCACATATACAACCTGACAGCCACATACACAACCTGACATCCACATATACAACCTGACATCCACATACACAACCTGACAGCCACATTCACAACCTGACATCCACATACACAACCTGACATACTCAACCTGACAGCCACATTCACAACCTGACATCCACATACACAACCTGACATCCACATACACAACCTGACAACCACATTCACAACCTGACATCCACATACACAACATGACATCCACATAAACAACCTGACAGCCACATTCACAACCTGACATCCACATACACAACCTGACATCCACATACACAACCTGACAGCCACATTCACAACCTGACAGCCACATTCACAACCTGACATCCACATACACAACCTGACAGCCACATACACAACCTGACATCCACATACACAACCTGACATCCACATACACAACCTGACAGCCACATACACAACCTGACAGCCACATACACAACCTGACATCCCCATACACAACCTGACAGCCACATACACAACCTGACATCCACATACACAACCTGACAGCCACATACACAACCTGACAGCCACATTCACAACCTGATATTAGTCACTTCTTATAACATGCCTGAGGGAACAGTGGTTCTATTATTTCTTTGTCTACACAGAGACCCCCCCCCCTTCTCTCCCCGGGGACTACACAAGGCAAAGAAATCCTATTCCATTCTGTGAAAAGGGATATAATTCTGTAAGGATAAAAATGGAACTTTGTTGGTTATTTAGTGAGCAAAGAAATGCTATTCCATTCTTTGAAAAGGAATATAATCCTGTAAGGAAAAATAATGAAACCTTGTTGGTTATTTGGTCAGCAAAGAAAAGAGATGATGACTAGGTATGCAAGAAACTGAATTTGACTAGGACATGAAGGAACAAGTAGATTCAGTAGCATTTGGCTCAGTTATGAATCTCAGGCAGGAATTCACAGAGACGCGCAGACAGAACTGATGACATAGCGTTATAAATTTGTTGGCACTCTTTTCCAGGTCGGATGCAGCAGATTTGTGAATGAGCACATGCTGATGCACACAATTGAGACTGGCCATAACATGGTACTCAGTTACTCGGATCTTAGTGTCTGGTGTTATGGCTGTGACCATTACGTGGACAATGAGGTAGGTGGTTTTTGTTTTCAGTACACGTATGGAATCTGTTCTTGCTTTCATTTGTGTTTGTATGATTACTTACTTATTTAATCGTTCCTCTTCTACCATAGGGTGTAGAGGTTTGGAAAAGAGAGTACCATACTATCCTTTCAGCTGTCTTCCTCCTGGCCTGATTCCATTTTAGTCTTCGGTCCTTCAGAAATTGTCTAATGTTGTGCTCATGCTTGATTTCAATATGTAGTAATACCCTATTTATCGCATAGGATGCATTCCTAGATAATGGAGCACTAAACATAGAAGTGTTTCACAGGACATTAAACCATAGCAGAATAATGAACACTAGAATAGATGAAAGAAACTTGAAGATAGATGAATGTAACAATGAGAGAGGTAGCCTTTTCTGTTGGCAAGAGGCAGTGGAACAAGAGGCAGTGGTGAGCAGGAGACTGCATTTGTATGGCACAGCCTTTCAAGTGTTGCCAAAAATATAATTACAAATACATATTTCCTGCTATAATAATAACATAGTGTGGCTAGTCCACAGCACTTATGTTTTTTGACAACTGCATTATCAGTTAATTGTTACTGCACTTGACATATTGCTAGATGTAAAGTTAATATCATCAGTTGCCATCTCTACAACGAAGGTCGGCCGCAATGGATCTCCAACATCTTCAGTCTCTTGTCTTGATGGTGCACTCTGATAGACTCTTTCTTATCCGTCTCTTGCATGTATGCCTTCAGCTCTGCCTGTTATTATGGTCTTCAGCAAGGTATGTCTTTTTATATGGCCAAAATATTTTAGCTGTCTAATTTTGATCTCCTTCATTAATTCTCTTTTTATTCCTAGAGCTTCTAGGACCTCCTCATTTATTTTCTTCTGTTTCCATGAGATGTGCCCCACTCTTCTATATATCCCCATCTCAAGGGCCTCGATGCTTTCTTCCAATAACTTGTTCACTGTCCATGTTTCTACACCATAGTGTAATGAAGAATATATGTAACACTTGATGATTCTCTGTTTTAATTTGTGGGTTAATTGTTTAGATGTCAGTATTTGTCTTATGTTGCTGAATGTAGCTTTAGCCATTCCTATTCTCTTCCGTGTGTTACCGGGGCCCGAAAGGGGAGCAAAGAATAGTAACACTGTACCCTACCAGGCATGTCGTAAAAAGCGACTAAGGAGGGTTGGGCATGGGGCTGGTTACTCCATCCCGTAAAAAAACTTTTTACCACAAAAACTTCAACAAACATAGACAAGTCAAATAAAGAAGATAAATCAACTCAGCCACCCAAGACAGAAGAAGGTCCTCTGGAAAGGAGGCGCATGAAGCAACCTAGAGAAAGCTGAAAGGAGTCTGGGTTGCCGACTAACCTTTTTTCGTCTAGGAAAATCTCCAGGATTGGCACCTGGAATGTTAGCACTTTGTGTGAACAAGGGAAAACTGCACAGGTAGCAGCAGAAATGGAAAATTACAGGATTGATATCCTGGGTCTCTGCGAGACATAGTGGAAAGGCATAGAGAAGAGGAGATTGATCACAGGAGAAATTGTGTTGTCCTCAGGACATGAAGAGGAAAGAGCCCACCACAGTGAAGGGGTGGCTCTAATGCTGTCCAAGGAAGCAAGGTTTAAATCAGCCAAAAAGAAAGTAAATATAAACATCATCCAGTGTTATGTACCAACAAACGATAAAGAAGAATCTGTGAAAGAAGACTTTTACACCAGACTACAAAATGTCTTGGACAATAAGAAAAGAAAGGACATCACAATTTTGATGGGGGACCTAAATGCGAAAATAGGAACAGACAACACTGGCTTTGAAGAAATCATGGGAAAGCATGGATTAGGTATGATGAACGAGATTGGGGAACTATTAGCAAACTTCTGTGCTTCAAATCAACTAGCTATAGGAGGAAGCATATTTCCACATAAAAGAATACATAAAGCAACATGGATATCACCAGACCACAGAACTGAGAATCAGATTGATCACATATGCATAAGTAAGAAGTTTAGGTCATCATTGTATGATGTGAAAGTATGTAGAGGAGCAGATGTTGTATCAGACCACCATCTTCTGTTGGCTAAAACAAAATTAAAACTCAAGAAATTTACAACAGCATATAGCTATAGACAACAGTATAATGTGGGATATCTAAGAAATCAGGAAATAATAGAACAATTTTTAATCACAGTATCCAACAAATACCAAGTACTCCAACAGCTGGAAGATGAAACAGATAAGGAAGCCCACTGGCAACAAGTAAAAAATATATGGAACGAGACATGTGAAGAAGTACTGAGAAAAAGAGAACATCAGCACAAAGCATGGATAACAACAAAAACCATTACCAAGATAGAAGACAGGAAAAACAAGAAAGCAGATCTGAACAGAAGCAAAACCAGAAGCTCCAAAGCCAAGGCTCATGAAATGTACATAGAAGCAAACAAAGAAGTAAGAAGAAACATCAAAAGAGCTAAGATGAAATATATTGATGATTTGGCAAGGGAAGCAGAGGAAGCTGCAGCCAAAGGAAATAGGAGGGGCCTGCACAACAACACAAAGAAGCTAACAGGGAAATATAAGCAAGCAAATGACCTCATAAAAGATAGGAATGGAAAATTGCTTAGTAACATACAAGAACAAATGAAGAGATGGACAGAACATTTTGAGGAACTTCTCAATAGACCATCTCCAACTAATCCCCCAGACATCCAGCCAGCAGAAAAGGAACTAAAAATCAGCTGTGAACGACCAAGTAGAGAAGAAATAAAGAAAGCCACAAAGCTTCTGAAAGATGGAAAAGCAGCTGGTCCAGATTGCATTCCAGCAGAGGCCATCAAAACAGATATTGATACCTCTACAGAGATATTATACAAACTACTAGGCAAAGTCTGGGAGAGAGAGGAAATACCAGCAGAATGGAAGGAAGGTTATCCGGTCAAGTTGCCTAAGAAGGGAAATTCACAAGAGTGCACAAATTATAGAAGAATAATGTTACTATCAGTGCCAGGAAAAGTATTAAACAGAATCATCCTTGAGAGATTAAAAGTCCATAGTCAAGCAACTGAGAGATGAACAAGCAGGTTTTCGACAAAACAGATCCTGTACAGACCAGATAGCCACATTGAGAATAATAGTTGAACAAAGTCTGGAATGGAATTCACCGCTATACATCGATTCGTGGACTATGAAAAGGCATTTGACGGTGTAGACAGAGAATCGCTTTGGAAATTGATGAGGCATTATGGAGTTCCTATGAAGATCATTAACTTAATAAAGAAGACCTATGAAGACATGACATGCAGAGTTCTTCATGAAGGACAACTTACAGAACCGTTTAGGATTAGAATGGGAGGTAGACAGGGATGCCTCTTGTCTCCATTTCTTTTCTTACTAGCAATAGATTGGGTTATGAAAACATTGACATCACACAACAGAAATGGAATCCAGTGGAATATGACTCAACAGCTTGATGATCTGGATTTTGCAGATTACTTGGCTCTTCTGTCCCATAACCATAATCAGATGCAAGAGAAAATAAACATTCTCGATGAGAGGTCACAACAAGTGGGCCTGAAAATACACAGGGAAAAGACAAAGATTATAAGAATAAATGCAAGAAATGATAACAAGGTCGAACTCGAAGAAACACCACTAAAAGATGTAGAATCGTACACATATCTTGGATGTAATATAGACAAAGTTGGAGGGACAGACAGTGATATCAAAATAAGAATACATAAAGCAAGAGGAGCTTTCATTGCATTGGGAAATATATGGAGAACAAGAGAAATCAAGTCCAACACGAAAATAAGAATCTTCTGCCTTCAACTCAAATGTGAAGTCAGTCCTATTGTATGGCTCTGAGACATGGAGAGCAACAAAAACAACAACCAAAAAGCTACAGACTTTTATAAACGGGTGCTTGCGTAGAATAGAAGGACTGAAATGGTATGACAAAGTCACAAATATGGAACAGATGACAAGAACCAGACAAGTGCCAGTGGAACAAGAGTTGAGAAGATGCTATCGATGGATAGGACACACATTGAGGAAACCTGTTGATAGCATTACAAGGCAGTCCTTGTTCTGGAATCCACAGGGAAAGAGAGGCAGAGGTAGACCAAAAAACACATGGAGAAGGGAACTGGAAACAGAGGTGAAAATGATGATGAAAACGGAAAGAACTTGAGCAGATGGCACAGGACAGAAAGACTTGGCATGTGTTTGTTGAAGGCCTATGCTCCTTGGGGAGCTAAAGGGTATTGATCGATTGATTGATTCTCTTCTTGATTTCTGTTTCACGTCTGCCATCTTCTGAATGAAGACGGCAGAAAGTAAAATACAAGATATAAAAATTAAGGCAGGTAAAGAGAGTGTAATTTTGAGGAAGATAAAAATTATGACTCCTTAAATTATCATAGCTCATCATCAGATGTACTTTCTCCAGGTGCTATTCCCAATGAAGAATGCAGCACATGAGAGGAAGTTTGGGGAGTCCTTGACACAGATTCCTTGACCACGACCTAACAAATTTCTACAGGCCGTTATCTCTGATGTCAGATAACCAGGAATGATTCCTTCACTTGTCACTGCTAATTTTTAATCATTTCATATTTTCTTCTTTTGTTTCCTTTCATAATAATAAAGTAGATAATATCCAGGATGGCCATAGTGCGGTTTGTGTAATTATAGTGTAGCTCTCATTATGTACCCGAACATATATAAAAATGTTACTGAATAATGTTTAAAGATAATTATTATATTTCTACCAAAGAGAAGCTACAAAAATATTACTATGAAGTTGTGATATGAGTGACATTCATATTTAAGAGAATTTTTTTATTTTCACATATAATCATATAACAAGAGCTACAGGTAGTCCCGTAGCAGAAACTGGCATAGGAGAGTGAGGTGTTTTAGAATTCACCATACCATGTCCAGCTTTTTATGAGGTGAAGTGACGGCTTCACTGCCTTTGCCTTCCCTAACTCATGAGCAGAGTCAGGTATCCATTTACAGCTGAGTAGGTTGAAATGTGAGGCTACCACAAAATCATTTATAAAAATTTTTTTTGCAAAAATACAGGGTCATTATAAAGTCTGTACAGTTTCAAATATTCATAATGTCTGTTCTATAGTTGATAAAATCAATTTGTAAAGTGTCAGAAACTAGGTAATTTAATCAAGTTTAGTATGTATTGAGAGTGATTCATTTATTATACTAGCATAACTAATGTGATTAATGGCGTTACTGAAAGCCAACTGTACAACGTGTATTTAGAACTCAAAATGGTGCCTCACTTTGTTTACGTAATGATGGAGGACATATTGAGGCTTAACAATTCCAAGAGTAAATGTATGCTATACTTGAATAAATTTGTTCACTAACAGATTGATAGAACAGAAGTTATTCTTCTTCCTTGTTCGCCTTCAGACTTCCACATTTATGACTCTAATAAAGGCAGTAGTCAACTCAAGGTTCCCGACATCTCCAAACAGTTTTTCGTTGACAGAAGTTTGTTGTTGCCATATGCTACTCCGTTCATTACTGTAGGTTGGGCAGTACTGCAGGAGGTGTTCGACCGTCATCGGGCTGGTACCGCAGGTGCAGAGATCTGTTGCACCAATTTTGTATTTGTGGTATAGATGGTATCTCAATCTGTTGTGTCCAGTGCATAGCCGAAAAATGATGACCTGTTCTTTCCTGGATAGTTGATGATATGCATCATTTTTCAAATTGCCCGGGTGCTCTCTTTCCCATTTGGACTTGAATGTAGCCTTTATAGTAGTCTTTGCCGTTGCGTATGTTGTCTCTATATCATTTTGTTGTAAGGCACCTCCTTCCTTAGCAAGTCTGTCTGCCTCCTCATTTCCTGGTATGTTGCAATGGGCTGGTATCCACTGGATAGTGCACTTGTTGAAGCATTTGGCCAGTCTTTCAAGGGAGATTATCAGATCTTTCAATCCTTTAGTTTGGTGGCTCTTCAGCACTGATATTACTGAGAGGGCACCTGTAAAGATTACTATCTGTTTTTCTGCCTGTGCTTTGCATTCAATAAGAGTTTCAGCTGCCTGTTTCAGGGCTTCTGCTTCAGCACTGAAGTTATTGCAGTATTTGCCAGTGGCAATTGCCATTGAGTGGATTCTATTCTTTAATTTTATGAGGATGCCGGCACCCCCATTTTCAACTGCATTTTTTTGCTGAACCATCAGTATATGCATGTGTCCAAAGCTTTGCTGGAAATTTGTGGTCAATATACTTCGTTGCTATACACTTTCTTTGTGTTTCTGTCTGTGTTCCCTTACTTTCAATGCCTGGAATACAGTGGCGGTTCCAGGGGGTTGTCATTGGGGGTGCTGCACTGTTCATTCATTTCAAATACTATACATAATACTCACAAATTGTGACCACCATGTGAAATATCAACCCAGACACAAATGATTAGTGTCTTATCTCATCTAAAATCTGTCAAGAAGTTCTGAAAAGTTATTTTAAACGTTTACTGCAACTAGGAGTAATCATCATTGGCAGTCGTAGCAGCTTCCCGAGTCTCAAACCGGTTACACAGACTTGTATGCACTATTTCTCGTGTTTAAAATTTTCATTGTAACTTCCCTTTAATTAGAGATAATTTACACGAGCTGCGATCCGTTGCAGCTCATGATAAAAAATTCAAACCAATCGTAATTCGTCTCTAGCTGTGTGTATGACAAGCATTCGCTTATAAGAGGTCAAGGTCACTTGAGCTGAAATCGTTTGCAGCACATACGGTGTAAGATAAATTTTTTTTTATTTTTTATTTAACCCCTCCGGTGTAACCTCAATTTTTTGGTCTGTCCGTATTATGTATTATAATGTTGTAGTAGAGACAGCAGTATGCAGTCCTTTTCTTTGGGAGTGCTACAGCTCATTAAAGAAAGCAGCCACTGCTGGAATATCAGATTTTAACTCAGGAAAGCATCTTATTTTCCACAGTGGGATAGTTGAGCTTGTTTGGATTTTCTTTGCAACTGAGCTTGCTAGCATGGTATTTTTGCTAATTTTTTCTTTTGTTTGGGCTACATAGTTAGTTCGCTTGATTATGAATATTTAAAGCTGCTTTGGGACTTCATAATGACCCTGTATTTGGACGGTTGTTTCTAAAATGTCCTCCAGTATAGCAGCTCCAGAAAGTCACCCAGCTGGTCACCCCTGGTCTGTATTATATGGGATGTAATAACAAGATTAAATAAACAGAATACATTAAATGAATGTCGTAACAGGTGTATGTAACCAGTTTTATGTTCTGGATGGGGTGTTGTCAGAATCATAATTAGAATTGACGACCTTTCATATTGGTTGAAATATTTGTTGGCTTGTAGTTACTACAGGATGGTGTAGCTTGACTCCATGCTCAACCTTCCTTAGTTGCCTTTTATGACATGTTACAGTGTAACTACTTTGTGCTCGCTTTTCAGGCTGCAGTAACACGCAGGCAGTGTATTATAATGAATAAGAAAAAATGTGTATGCTAATTGGTAGTATTAGTTATTTTCTTTATTATTGTAATAATTATGATAAGAATGTTTTCTTCATGAGAACATGTTTTGTTTCTGATTAGATTATCAGTCATCCTCTTCACCCTTCCCCTTCATTTATGAAAGTCTGTAGCTTTTTGGTTGTTGTTGTGTTACACAGCCATACACTTTCTTTTGATTTCCATATATTGCCCAATGCAGTGAAAGTTCCTCTAGCCTTTCTGTACAAAAGATTATCAATAGAAGGCATTAATTTTCATGCTGTGATTATTTGAATGTTGCTAAAATATGGAAATACTTCTTCCAAATTGAGTGACCTGATTTAAGTAATGACCTGATACAAGTAATGACCTGGACAAATTTCCAAAATTAGGAAAACCTACCTTCCCCCAAAAAATATTTAAATAATGTGCAATTCCTGTATACACACACTGGGATCCTCGCCGGTGCTACAGAGTTTGTGCACTATGCTTCCTCCTTGTGTGATCTAAAGGAGGAGATTGGAGCACTGATGGAGTGCATGTGTGCAATGAAGATGGTCATAGAAAACCAAAACCAAGTAATCACCTAATCTAAGTAATGACTAGATCTAAATTATGACCTGACATAAGTGATGACCTGATCTAAGTAATGGCCTGAGATAAGTAATGGCCTGATATAAGTAATAGCCTGATAAATTTTTCCACAGGGTGTTAACAAATAAACATGACCCAGAGGCAAGACATGTCTGTTCATCATTATCATCATCATTATTGACCACGGATCCATCGCTGCAGGTGGTCACTTGGCAAGAAGCCTGCCCCAAGTAGTCACTTGCTGTTGCAGAGGCGGGGTGTCTGTAGCAATTTGTTTTACATGATGAGGCTGCTAACCCATGCGAAACTTCAAATTAGTCACCTTGTTCGACATGCCTGAAGGAGATAGTAGTTCTGTTCTATCGTTGTGTTTTTAGAGAACCCCAGAACTGCACGGAGCAAGGCATGTCATTTACTACATTGCAACAATATAGGAAATATAACAACCACAATTGTTTAACCTTCAAGTTAATATGGTTTCTGTAATAAAGGGTTTCCTGAATGAAAAAGAAAGAAAGGGAAGTAGTGGTTTTGTTACACGTGTAGTGCTTGAAGGTTGTGTTTCATTTTGAATATTCCAATACTTAAGCCATAATCACTTCATTCACATAATTTCATTTAGCCATTTTGATTTGAGCCATAATCACATAATTCTTATCATTCCATTTAGACTTTTTGGTTTAAGCTATAATCTCATAATTCATATAATTTCATTTAGCCATTTTGATTTGAGCCATAATCACTTAATTCATATAATTTCAGTTAGACTTTTTAATTTAAGCTATAATCTCATAATTCATATAATTTCATTTTGCCATTTTGATTTGAACCATAATCACTTAATTCATATAATTTCAGTTAGACTTTTTAATTTAAGCTATAATCTCATAATTCATATAATTTCATTTAGCCATTTTGATTTGAGCCATAACCACTTAATATAATTTCATTTAGACATGTTTATTGAAGCCATAATCACATAATGCATATAATTTAACTAAGACATTTTGATTAAACCATTACTACTGTACACTGGCAAACATGCTGTGAAAGGTGACTTAAAGAGGGTTATGCATAAGGCTAGCAACCTCATGTCAGATGAACTTACAAAAATCAGCACTGCAAAAAACACATGAAGTGCTTTGATGCCAGCTTCCTCCAAAGAGTCAGCAGTAGCAGTGACGCCAGCCTCTCTTAGGAGTGACAAAGACTTAAACAGAAGTATATGAACATTAACAATATCTAAAGAGTAAATCTCTCTTAAATATCATACCTGATGCTTGTATTGATGGTTTGTCTAGTAAGTCATGTGTATTATAATTGTTTAAATTTTGTAAAGTCTAGATATAACATTAATACAGAGCTTCCTACCAATTGGTTATCACTGTTCCCTCCCACTCCCCTTCCAATTAGTCACTATTAGGCAGTGCTGATTTTTAATTAAGGCAGTTGTTTTTAACGTTCCCTTAACTAAGCCAATCATTTAATTAAACCAGTCATTTAACATTTACTTAATTAAGCCAGTGGTATTGAACACTCACTTAATTAAATTATATCTGTAAGCCAGTAGTGTTTAACATTCACTTAATTAAGCCAGTGGTGATTAACATTTACGTGAAACAATCACCAGTGCTAGTCATGCCTGGAGGCACATAGTATAAAAAAACTCTTCATCCACTTTCAGCCCTTGGCCTTTATCTTCCATTTCTTTTTCTTTCGTCTTTTTTGTTTTAGTAATGCCTCAAATGTCTATCTATGTGTACCTCTCTTGGTACACCTTCAATCTGCTGTTTATAATCAGATACCAGTTCTACATAGACAATCTTGTTTACATTGCATTCGCTCAGGTCAAAAGTTAACTCAGATAACTGGCTGTTTAGAATATACATGTAAACAGATATGGTTCTGGTATAAGCACTCCTTATGTCAAGCACAAGCTTTTGCAGTATTGTTTAGAGTCAATAGTCCGCTGACATTATCTGTTCATATGTCTTGGGAACCTGAAATATGGAATGTATCCATTTGATGGAAGGTCAAATTCTTACTAACTCAAGAAAAAGTTATCTCTTTAAGGATGAAAGGCCAGCATTAGGGACCAATTTTCCCAGGCGCAAATGATGGGTTGCTAGTTTTTGGGGCCGGCATATTTGAACCAAGTTTTTATTTCATTTTGTGCCAGTTTATATTTTAGTAATTCTCATTCACTTTCTTTAAAAACTGAGTATAACATTAGCCAAACTTTTAGAAATCTTGGAATGAACCAACCCTTCAACTTTAACACTGAAGGTGAAAGAAAATCCCTTGTGCTACAAACACAGCTGGTACATTTGAATGAAGTTTGTTTCGCTTTGTCCCAAATTTATATATTATTTCATTCAGTTTCCTTTACAACTGTGAATAACATTACCATACTTTTAAAAAACTTGGAAAGAACCCACTCTTAAACATTAACACTGAAGGTGAGAGAAAAATTTCTTCCATCAAACATGAGAAAACCCACAATGTCCTTCAAGAGTTAAATAAAATAATGGAAAGATTTTTTTGAATTGAACTGGAGCATTTCATATGTGACTTAATGTCTTAGAATGGTCCAATCATGCTGGTATTTGGGAGCTGTTTGCATTAGAGGTCCATTTACATTCCCATACCCAAATAACTACGATATTTTAAATATTTTTTAATATAATGTTTTATATTAATCAGAAAATGAGTATATGGTTGTAAGAAAATTTTCTTAGAGATCTGTTTTGTCAATGATTATGGGTGACTTCAGTGTGTGGTTCTCTTATAGAAATGCTAACGGGAAGTCTCTCAGTTTGTGGTCAAGCTAAGGGCGTGTACTACGTCATCATTATTATAATAAATAAAACAATGTTTGTCTCACTTGACTCCTAGTTTTGGTTTTCTATTCTTTCCTGTACCAGGTATTTTAGTGTTCATTGAGATTTTTTAAAGTTTAACATCGGTGACCTTAACATTACATATATGTATGTGTGTAAGTGTCATACGGAAGGTTAATTGTTTTATTTTGCCCCTGTCTGAGTAGAGTGGATGTCGACAGATATGTGAGAAGGTATAGAAAATAGATTTTTCACAGGTGGTAGATTGAGGGAAAGATATGTCTCTGGAGTGATTATGTTGTCTCCTCCAGCCTATCCGTACGACTGTACTTTGTTGCAAGGCAGCTTTAACCTCCCTATCAAGAATAGATAAGTTTCTCTACACACAGCTATGTGACAACAAGACACACAAACGGGAAAAAACTACAGATAAATGGGTATGGGTCTGACGGTACTCTATGAGACCCAGTAAAATAAACAAACTTTTAGACAAATCAGATATATGGATAGTTTTCCCGCAAACAAGAAAATACTTGCACACTCTTGCAAACAGTGGCCACTCTCACACTCTTACCTAATTGCCTGGTATGGTAGGTCTGTAATATCCCTTGGTAATAGAATTATTCCATGAATATATTATCTATTTTCATTTAATTTTCTGTCACTCCAGTTGTCACAGATCCTAATTGGCCCCAGTCCATCCCCAGAAATTAGTTAATGAGGTGAACGCCTAATATGGTGCTTTTCCTAGAAGAGTTATTACATAATAGTTAAAACTGTGAGAGTTCTTGAGGTTCACTCTTTAACGGAAAAATACTTCCAGTATTGGGAAACATCTGTTTGCTAAAAATAATGTTCATATGATGATGATGGTTCTTCTATTGGCCAGCTCTGTGTTAAAAGCGCTGATTCTGCACAGTGTAGGTATTTAGAGAGGCATAGTCCCCTTTAATTACGACTTTCAGGAGTCGGGATAAAATAATGTTCACTGCTGTGACTGGTAAAAAATATAAATCTGGGTTTGGTAAGTCCAGTGTTAAAAATGTATTGTCCTCCAATACTCTCTGACGAGTGCCCGTTTACAAATGAAATTGGTGACACACAAGCCAAGAAAAGGAGAAAAAACAAATCTGAAAAAAGAAAAAGACCGCTGGCCGCCCTTGTGATCGGGTCGCGAAGAATACAAGAAACATTTATATAAAAAATATGCTAATCCTATATCTACACACAGACGGGGACAAGACGATCTCTTCTCCTCTCCGTCAGTCCTGATTAAATTTAAAAGTCACACGGTGTTTCCTTACGCCTACCAGTTAGCAGACACTGGTGGCGCTGAGTTCAGTCAGACTGAATTATGTTATTCGCCCACCCCTGTTCGCGCCGGCATTCAGTGTACAATGTTAGTTATTATTTAATCTCTCCATAGGCGCCACTTAAACAATGATCGCCTGTCATTAAATAGCTATTACATTTTTCGGCGTCTGTTAGTTCGTCGTATGGTATCAAAAATAATAGACACTATAATAGCAAATATGCACAAATGAAATATAACGTAGAGCGAATGGCTGCTGGAATGGAAAGTGCATGATTCAACCCACGGGTTTGTGTACAGACTACATAAAAACAATGAAAGTTACATGTGCAACACGATTCCCAACAGCTATGACCCTGAAAATGTGTACGCGTTGTGGCAGTATACTCGGTATAAAAAGGCCGTTGAGACAAAACACCCAGTACATGTGCTTGAAATGCCACGACTATCTGAAAACGACCGCCAACGAGCCATTGGTATGTTGGAGACCGGAATGAGCTCGCGGGCCATTGCCAGAAGGATGAACTGCCACCACAGCACTATTGTACGTCTCAATGAACGTCACAGAACCACTGGCAGTGCCCGGGATAGACTTCGGAGTGGCCAACCACGAGTTACTACCCCTGCGCAAGATCGTCATATTGTGCTGAGTCACCTAAGGAATCGTTCTCTCCCGGTAAGTCAAACAGCAAGAGCAATAGTGGGTAGACGTGGGCAAGTCTCTCGAATGACAGTCATATGACGACTCAGAGATACAGGCCTTACTGCAAGACAACTTTATGTTGGGCCAAACTTGACTCATAGACATCGTCAGCAGCGCCTGCAATGGGCAGAGCAACATGTCAGATGGACTAGACTGCAGTGGAATGCTGTCCTATTCACAGACGAGAGCAGATTCAACATATCCTTTGCTGATGGACGTATGCGGATTTGGCGACGGTGTGGAGAGCGCTTTGCAGATTGCTGTGTTCGTCAGCACAACCGATTTGGAGGTGGCAGTATTCACATTTGGGGAGGATTCAGTTTTCACCATCGCTTGCTTCTTCACGTCTTCCGTGGAAATGTTAATGCTGTGACATATCGAGATGAGGTTCTGGATGCATTGGTTGCTCCTGCGTTCACAAATTATCCAGACTTGCAGCTTCTCCAGCAGGATAACGAACGTGCACACACTGCATGCATTACGCAGCAATATCTACAGCAGCAGAACATTGTGACGATTGATTGGCCTGCCCTATCACCAGACATGTCCCCTGTAGAACATCTGTGGAACGAGCTTGGACGCAGAGTCTACAGGCAAGGTTCTCCAGCTAATCTGCAACAGCTCGAAGCTGCTCTTACACGTGAATGGGACTTGATTCCCCGGAATTTCCTTCAGAGACTTGTGCGTTCCATGCGGAGCCGCTGCAAAGCTTGTTTGCAAGCACACGGTGGACATACCAGATACTGAGGATAGTGTGAATGAATTTTTATATTGGTTGCATTTTTGGTTTTCTCCCTTGCCTGCACAGAATGCAATGAATTTCATAACAATCAAATGTACAAATTAATGACCAGCATGGATTCATAGGAAAATGAATAAAAATTCCAAATATGTAAACTTGTAAACACTTATATTTGCATTTCACACTCTGTTCCTGGATTATACAGGTGGTGAGTTTTTAATGTTCTTCAGTATATATCATTAGGATTCTCTGATCTCTGAATGCGTTAATTTCGTGTTCCGGTGTTACCCAGAATTCAGAAGCTAAGCGTATCAAGATAAAAGACTTACGGTCGGTCGATGAGGTTTCTCGACGGGAGTTTTCGACCGGCATCAAAAGACTTTCTGTTCGGCTAACGGGTTCCCTTATAGAATGCCCGCTTCTCTAGATCAAAGAGCCCAGGGGTATCTAACTTTCCCTGAGTACGAAACTTCAAAAGGGTCTATGTTTTTGTCTCTCCCACATGCTTGCTTGTCTGAGAACTATTATGATTGACAGATGCTCGCGTGAGGGGACGAGGTAAACACGGCCTGATTTGTTTCCCTGTTATGACTGACAGGTCACGCAGTTTGTAAACATTTCGTTAGCTCGTATGATAGGAAACTCTTTACAGAGCGATACAACAGGAAGCAATCTGATCATCAGAAGAAGTCCCCCCATCCGACAAGTGTTTCGGCCCGATTACTCCTTTACACTCTAAGGGGGTGGGCCCACTTGGGTCATGACTCCCAAGCGTCTCAGCTTCCTGTTGTCTTGTATCGAAAATGAACCCATTTCACTTATGGTAGCAACTTTTAAATCCACAACGCCAGCCGTGGAGGCAATTGTGAAAGTAACAAAGAGAAGACAACTTATTCCGTTCGTTCCGTCGCCCTTCACAACTAAGGACACACACTGAGACACTAGCGCGCAGCCGACGAGCCTTAGTCCCTGCGCGCAAGCCACTTAAATTATGTTCCTGACACCCCTTATAGTATACGTCGCCTGTTGCCCCAGAGTCGCAACCCTTTCACTAGTACACCAAAAACACAGCTCAGACGATAACGCGCGGCTAACCGCGAGAGACTATCGCTCACAGCTCAGATGTGAGTAGCGTTCATCCGCTATCTGACACTTTCTGTATCTCGAACATTCGAGAAGATTCCCGTATCATATTTTTCCAAACAAATCAACAGCTAATCAAGGGTGATAACACAAATCTGACCTGTACATACAAGTATTACAAGATTCAACTCCCCTTGATTAAAGTTTGGCAAAGTATGACTTAACAGTAACAATCGAAGATTTGACTAGTTACAATCATCATCTCCTTTTCCCTTCCTTGTGGAGTTTGGAACCACCATAGCAGACTAACCCTTGAAGGCAGCCTATGCTGAAGGAACCACACACTCTTGCAACGATGGTTTTTCTGGCAACTTCTTTTAAACGATGTCACGGGTTGCCTCCCTTTTGATCTGCAGTGATGGTCCAACAATGGCCAAAACCTAGAGTATGTAATGTAGGTCTTCAAAGGTAATCCACTTTCGCACAAGATTACTTTTGGCAGAGATACAGTTAGAAGGATGATGATGCTTGTACTTCGAGGGAGTTTTCACAAGATATTTTAGAAGTCAAGAACAATGCTGAATGTGTCTTAGCAATGTTAACTTTTATCTGCCCGATTACTGTTGTGAAGAAGTATTATATAATTTAATTTAGCTCGTACAAGACCCAAACTGAATTAACAGTGAAATTCTTATTATTATTTGGCTCTATAGGAGTAAATATAGATATATTAAAGATGCTGTCTGTATTTACATCTAGATCGTTTTCAGCCTCAGGAACATTCAATTGTGTCTCTGGTGGTTCCTTGTTCAGAGTTTCTCTGAAGTGCTCTGCCCATCTTGTTTCCTGTCCCTCTGCTGTCGTGATGAGATTTCCTTGCTTATCTCTTACTAATGTAATATTGTTTGCACCTCGTTTTCCGCTGATGAATTTAGTTATTTTGCATATTGTGCTTTGTTCATTTCTCAGTGCTGCCTCTTCTGCCTGTCTTGCAAGATCGTCTAGGAAATTCCTTTTGTTGGCTCGGGTTTGGCGTTTAACTTCCTTGTCCAGCTGACTGTACTGTTCGCTATATAGTTGCTTTAACCTGGGGGATGATATGGCCTTAAGAAAGAATTAAGAGACACAGTTATAAGGAGCTAGTCACCCACATCGTAAGAGTCAGCTTTAGTTCTTCATTTCAACCTTTAAAATCATACCCAAAAAAATGTGAATCACAGGGTTAAAGTGACAACATTGGGAAGTCTTCTTCGACGCCATACAAATAAGTCACCCATGCCTTAATGATTAAGGGTTGAACTGAAAAACAGTGGGCAGTATGTTTGACGTGACCTTAAAAATATAATTCAGAGACACGGTAATAAGGGATATAGGCTAGGAATCTTAAACCTTAACCATAATCAATACCCTCACTGGCTTCCCAGCTTGGCGGTCCTGGTCCAATCCCTAGTTGAGGTGGAAATTTTTTAGACCGCGAACAGTTCCGGACTCGACCTAACCTCATGTATTGGGTACCAGAGCAACTCTGGATCTGGAAAGGTTAAGGTGGCGGGTGTGATGCTGGCTACATTACTCCTAGTGTGCAATATGGTCAGGAAAATATGGGACTAACACCATATTCCCAATTATGCCTTAGTGAGCGTATAACGGGATCCTTTACCCTTTTTATTTAAAGATCCCTACCGATGTAAGCAAATTGTTAGGATGGCATCGAAGAACACATCCCACTGGTCTTCATTTCAACTGAATTAAGGTTACAGTTTAGGGTTAGGTTTAAGAATCCTACACTTAACCCTTAGGCCTACCCCTTTTTATTGCATCTCTGATTTTTTTTTTTTTTAAGGCCGTATCAAACACATTTCAACTGAATAGGCCCTAACAGTCCTTACCTGTAAAATTTGTTTCTGATGTACGGCATCATGCAATTTCTCATCAAGCTCTTCGATCTGCTGTAAATTCTCTGCTTTCATGCTTTCAATAACACAATTTTTCTGCGAAACTTCAATTTTAAGCAACTGCATATCATGAAGCATCTTTTTTCTCTCAATGAGCTGTTTCGTAATGTGTTTTTTCTTGTTTCGCCTTTCTGCATCGCTGTGGTCTGGAGACATAGTGATATCTGTTGGGACACTGGTCTCGAGGCTGAAATCTTCCGATTCCACATCTTCGAATGTCTTTGAAAGATCCTTTGCTGCCATTGTTTTCACATCTAAAAGAGGGTTCGACGAACCACAGAACTGGTGGAAACAAAAAATGTAGGCTACTGCTTTAATGTTTTGAAATTCCTACTATGCGACGGTGTCGTAAAATGTTACATCTGTATGACACCACGCTCAAATTCCCCGCTCAAAACGAACTAACATATTTCTAAAATTTATAAATAACTACAGTATTTGAAATTTGTCTGAGGGTCTAGTCAAATTTACCGCCAACATTTAACTAAGAGTATTTGAATTTTCTAAGAAAACAAGTTAAAAGTTACCACCCTTCCCACCAAACACACCCACCCCAATAATTATTAACGAACGTAGTAAAATTTAACAACCAATCAAATCGTTTCCTCGTTTTGTAGAGACAAAGAAAATTTTGGTTGAAGTAAAAATAGTACCTATTCTGTGTTTTTGACCAAACTTAAATAATTTATTCCTTAATAACTAAAGGGAATTAAAATAAAAGGGATATCTTGAATTATAGCGCTGATATTGATTAATACATTAACCTAAAGATTCCCTCATACAAAAATTATCTTGACTTAGAAAAATTTATTTTTGTAATATTTTCAGTTCCGGGTAAGGCTACCTTTAAATACAAAAAAAATTACCCAGATGAAAATGCTAAGGGATAACCAATGGAAAATTATATAGAACGATAGAGGGGAATGGGCCGTTTAATTATCACTTTTGATGTTTTAAATCGGTTCACAAATAACGATAATATTAAATAAATAAAGTTAGTCAATTCGACCCTAATGCTTAAAAAACGCTCAAGTTTATAGGTTTCGGGAAAAAAAAGTTAATTTTTCTTGACGCTTCTTCTGATTGGCTGGCGTTGGTTGATAAAAATTAACTATTACTTGT
Source organism: Oreohelix idahoensis (assembly GCA_024509875.1). Lineage (NCBI taxonomy): Eukaryota > Metazoa > Mollusca > Gastropoda > Stylommatophora > Oreohelicidae > Oreohelix > Oreohelix idahoensis. The sequence goes on along the minus strand of JAMPIV010006772.1, from coordinate 45,233 downwards.
AAGTGGGGCCATTTTAAAAAAAGAATTCATGCCAAGCTGACATAGGCGGGAAGACTGTGTGACCAAGCTTTCGCCGTTTGATACTACACAGCAGTGATAGTACCCTTTTACTGCTAGTCAAGCTTGTGTAAATGTGAAATTCTTACTTGAGGGTAAGGCAGAATAAATTTATTTGTATAATTTAGTTACCATGTAGGCCACAGTTTGTGTGCCGGGTTTCGGATACTGCCTATTGGGAAAGATTAATGTCACGATGACCTAAGTAGGAATGCAGGCTATTCAGAGTGAAATAATGTGTAAAATATTTGCCATTGCCTTACAAAGTTTGCGACTGTCATGCAGTAGAAAATAAATTGATATTGCCTTTGGGAGTGACACATTGTTCAAATAACATGTGAAACCATGTATAGAATGCTAGAAAGAAAGAATTAAAAGGTCACAAGCTATGTATTGTACACCCCTGCCTATTGTATGGAAGACAAACCCTGTAGGATGAACAGGGGCTTTGTATTATCACTGAAGAAGAATGTTTACACAGAATTGATGGTAGACAACGGAAATTAAAGTCTGGTGCAAATGGTCAGCACGCATGGCTGACCAAGGGGAGTTGTCACAGTGTTTATGTGTGGAAATAGTGTAGATAAGATCTATATGGGAGGGCATTTTCCTCTTATTCCAGGTTATATTCCAGAATACCTAGTTGTGCAGTAAACCTGGTGAAGGAAGAAATCTTGGGAGTGATTGCTCAGCATTCCCGTTGCAGCTAACCCCTCATCTTCATCCAGGAGGCACCAAGTTGGGTGAATCTGAAGACCTATGGGCCAACTGTTTTCACAAATCCATTCAAGATAAGTCCTTTGGTAAAGACACTGATAATAATAATATAATAAATTCTGTAAGCACCAAACACGGCGCATAAGGCAGAAATCAGTGCTCTCCAGGTTATTCATTGTGACGCCACTCCTCTTAACTCTTGCACATTATTTAGACCCAACGTTCTTCCTTCTCTTATTTTTGTTCTTCTAAGTGTTTCTTTTGGTCTTCCTCTTTTCCTCTTACCCTCAGGAACCCAAGTGAGCGCCTGTAGTGGTATTCTGTTGTTTTGCATTCGTAGGACATGACCAATATAAGACCATCGTCTTTTCCTTATATAGTCGGAGACATATTTCTGCTTAGAGTCTTCTCTTATTTGTCGATTAGTCTTGAATTCTTTCCAACTGATGTTCATGAGTTTTCTAAGACATTTGTTCTCGAATGTATTCAGCTTGTTCTCCAATGATTTTGTTATTTTCCAACTTTCACAGCTGTATATTAACACTGAGATAACATTCGAATTAAACAGACGAAGCTTGGTATGTATATTCAGTGATCGTAATTTCCAAATGTTAGATAATCTATTGAAGGCGCTAGCTGCCAAAGCAACTCTAGTATGAATTTCTCTTGTTGTGTCACCATCCTGAGTCATTTTACTGCCTAAATAATTGAAACTTTCAACTTTTTGTAGTTTTTCCCCGTTCAGGATGATATCGAAGGTCTCGTTAGAAAAGTTCATAACTTTAGTTTTAGAGGCATTTATTTGGAGACCTATTTTAACCGAGAGATGACACAGATTATCTACTGCTTCTTGGGCCTGTCTGGGTGTTGGACTTAAGAATGCTAAGACTTAAGACACTGATACATCATCATAAATTCCACAAGAATAAACTAATCACCTTGGGGTGATGAACAAAACAGACTTTCCAATATCATAACAGTGATAAGAACAAAGCCTAGAACCCAGAACAGTGGGTGGAATTATTACAGTGATTTTTTTTTATAAACAAAAGACATGGACAGAGTTCCAACATATTTATTTCCATCCTGTAAATAAACATTTTCTTGAGTTTGACAATTTCTGTCCCAAAAGATTGAGGTACAGGAATATTAAAATTGTACCAATTTATATAAAACTTTACCAACAGTCTTATTTACTTAATTTTCATTGAGTTAAAGTTCTGTTTGGAAATTCATTACATTAAATATATTTAATACATTACCCTAGACATCTTGCCATATAACACCACCACAGGTTCTTTACTCGGGGTGAGATCTAAAGGGGTGACAGTTAGGGACCCAGAGAACTTTATCATCATCATTCTTTACTCTGGGAACTTACATAGTCTGACCTCACCTTGATTGTCTATACACCCTTACTCTTTTTCAGAGAAGGGAGTATTTCTTAGAAGACCAGTCTCTTATCTGGCGACATCTTGGTATCATCTGATACATCTATTTGTCCAGGATAGCCTATATTTAGTAACATTAAAACCTCTTACCACAGACGGCTACAAGCGTTCATCCGGGCTTCCTGTTGAGTTGCCAGAAATTGCAAATTTCCAGTCCTGCCAGAAGAGTTACACATTTGTGATTACAGTTCATTTTAAAGAATTAAGAGAGAGAGAGAGAGAGAGAGAGAGAGAGAGAGAGAGAGAGAGAGAGAGAGAGAGAGGATGTATATATAGTGTCCGTAATTTAACTAAATAACTTTGAGAAAAACCAAAAATCGTTAACATAATAATTTATACAGTATTGTAAGAAAGTGTAAAAGCCTAAAGACAGAAGTAATGATCATCTCAAATGAATTGACTTCTCCAAAGGCACCATTAAACCACTTGTAATAGTTTTTCAACCGATGATAATAATGCTAGTAATCTATATATAAATCACTGCAACGTGAGGTAGTCTGATAATCAGAACTAGGTCTCTGCGCCCCTTCTGACAGGTATTTCGGGTTTTTTAACCTCCCTTAGATAGTATGGGCTGGGGGGATGGGGGTTGCGCGATTTCCAAGTGCCATTTCCTTTTTTTTTGTTCCAACCTCCACGTTGGTTGCAATTTCCTATTTGCTATTTACTCCTGGTTTTATCTTTTCTGCCTACCAGGGGCGGCTTTGAAAGTAACAGTGCTGTTGCAAATAACCTTTCTGATCTGAATTTCAAATCTCATTAGGATTGGTCAGCATTGACGCCTTGTTCGCAATTCATAAAAATTTACTGCTCTGAATTCCTTGTGTTACTGAGGTTAGTTTCATAGTCAGCAAGATGCTTATGCGCAGTTTCGGCAAGTCTTTAAATGTCATTGATCTTGATTGTTCTTTCAGACCCAGTTATTTAGGTATATGATATACTGACTCGGCCACAAGACCTCTTGCACTTACTTCTAGACCTTCGCTGTGAACCCCTCGTTATCATTCCACGACCAACTCATGATATCTGGCCATTAGAAAGCGCGTCGTCGGAGATGGAAAAAAAAGACCAAGTATGGGATTTCTGGGCTCGGGCGAAGTATGGTGTGCGCTATCCCATGGGGCTGCTGCGGTAGCCATGAAGGCAGACCCGGGTAGCCCTGAAACGTTTGTGGCCAACAGGGCACCGCCGTGACTGGCCTAGCAATCCTATAGTTGCTATTATATTGCAAAGAAGTCTAAATCAAAGCAAGACTGTGCTATCGCAACTACTGTTCAACATGTATGTGGGCAACATAACATCAGAAGCAAACCTAAAAGCATTCACAGAAGACAAAGTAAACTCAGAGAAAGTGAAGAACACAATCCACTGAATGAGTTAGTTTTTGCAGATGACCAAAGTCTAATGCATGAAAACAAAAACAAATTGCAAAGTCATACAAATGCACTTAATTCAACATGTGAAAGACACAGCATGAAGATCAGCACAGAAAGGACAGAAACTATAGAGATCAGCAGATCACCAGGTACACTTAACATACATGTCAACTGTGGCGTGATGGATGTAAGATAGAAAAATAGATATAGTTCCATGAAATGGAGAATAGAACTGGTGAACTAGTGGTAAGGATAGCACAGGACATGTCAGGTAGTTAACTGCACAGTCCTAGATTGTAGCAGTAGAAGAGAGCTATGAAGTAAGTCACTGTTGCGCACATATTCTTTTGTATGGAATTATGCGACGCACGGATCACTGTAGGTAGGAACGTAGGAAACAGTATGACTATTTGATATGAAAAGAATTGCTCTCTCGGTCAAAGTTAGACTACCCATGATTAATTTATACTTCTGTTGTATGGGTGATCTCTCTTGAATATCGATCTGGCGTATGAATGCTAAGTCTATGTCATTTCTCATTTGTTATGGCCAGAAAACAAATTGGTCTGGCTTATAATGTTTATGGCCCGGACATATATGTATTCCGTGTCTATTTAAGAAGATTCGGTCTTATATCGTATATTTTTGTATTTTTATGTCGGCCTATTTCTCGGTCTGACGCTAAGGGGTGAATAGGCTTTTCTACGAATGCGTCGAGAGAGTCGACGAAAACTGCCTGATGTCATGGCGGTGTGTTTCTGGGCTGGTCCTTTAGGGATGTTGAAAAGTGATCTCTGTGAATGATTTTTAGGAAGGAGATAGTGTCTCTGCAAGATCATATGGTCAGAGATTCTCCTAATGTTCTATATTGTGTTTATTCCTAAGTCAAGGTAATACCAGACCCTTTGTTTTGATGAACTCTGTTTTGCTAGGCCTAGATGGCAAGCTTATCTTCGTACAGCTAGGATTGTTTGAATGCTGATGAAGATGACAGGTTATCCAACAGCTCTAAGGTATTTTCATGAAGCAACCTTATAGATTCCAGAACTGGATGGAAACCCATTGAGAACATTTATGTTCAGATTTTGAATTAATTTCGGCTCATCATTTATCCTGCTGAGTGAGTGAAACTCAAGGAGGTAGCCATTTTGAATTCCCGTTACCACAACGGATCATTTTCAAGAGAAAAGAAAACAACTATTATTATCGGACGATGATGCAGAGATCTTATTATTATGGAAAACCCACTACTGTGGTTGAACATGGTTGCTATGAACTTTCGATGAATGTACAACTTAAGAAAACTTAGCCAAGAAAAGGTTCGATCAGTGAACCATTATTGATGTTTACATATTCATTTTCACTGACGCGTTCAGTCAGCTGAAGTATGAGGCGATAGCCCACTGTTACGCACAAATAATTACTTTTTTCCAAAGTCTTTGTATGTTCATTTTTCGTATGTATGATCATTATTTGACTGAAATGCATGTTATATATATTTTATGGTCAAAGGGACAGAACCCGAAATATCGATACTACTATTTTTTATGGGTTTACCTCATCTTGTATAGAGACACGTTCGGTCTATAATGTCTTGAACGAAGCGTGACCATATCTCCTTATTTGGTAGTATCAGTCAACTGTTGTAGATGTTTGAAACCTTTCTTAACGCTTCTGTTCATGTCCATAAAAGGCGCGACTGTGTAAGACTTTTATCTCGAATGTTCTTAGAATCGTCTTATTGTGAACAGCGACTCAGAGATTGTCGCTCTGCGCATGTCTCGACTGGGTTGTGGTTTTGTTGTTCCGCCCAGGTCGGGGAGTTGAGAAATGGACTGATTGCGAGCGGACGCGCCTTGCGTCTTGTGATTCTCTGAGGGAAATACATTGTCTTTGTGAGTTAGTTAGCTAACTAGACTATTTCCCGGTATTAGTCAAGCCTGCCTGGAGGCATATGTTCATGGTTGATTTTCCGAAATAAGGTAATTCCTCTTGTATCGAACTTTATGCTATCATCTAGAGGTTCGTCATTTTGTCGCCTTTTTGCTCGCCTGTGTGATTCAAAATGGAGAGGTACTTTGACTAGGATTAAGTCACCGGTATCTTTATACCTGAACTAATTATATATATATGGGTCGCTCTAGACCAACAAGACTATTGTCTGTGTTCCAGGATTCGTTATATCAGAGATCACGTCCAAGTCAGATGGTTAGACTTAGGAAGGTTATAAAGGTCGAGCTGACCTGTAATCCATGTATGCTACTCACGTGCAGACAGTAAACGGACGTATTGTATACATCTGATCTGCTAGCATCAGGAAGGAATAATTATTATTGTCTATGAACATTAAGGATCTGCAGCTGACCACGGTTGCAGAAGTTATATGCATTATTTATCAAGCTTCGCTATGATATTTGTTTTCCATACAACTATTGAGTATTGACTTCTACATGACTGTCAGTTAACATGAGTTTGAATGCTGCATTCGTTGTACCTATGCTGACAATAACATAAGTATCATGACTGTTTTGTGGCGTGCAATAAATGGTATAAACCTAAAGCGAAGTTACCATTTTTATGACTCTACACGTCATGTTGCCTGTGGTGTACCCTGAACTGTCCTACTGCAACACACACACAGCAACAATCTAAACCAGATAAGACACCACATCTTACATTGTAATACCTGGTGTCGATAGAGGTGGTAATTTGACGGCATCCTAATTCCACCCTTATCAATTCATGGTGGCCAATAGTTGGTTTATTCTGGTACCAACTCTCAAGGGGGTCAACAAACCCAGACATCATCAGCAGACTACAAGACAACATTGCAGTTGCTATTCATCACCTTTGATGAAATTTTTTTTTGAAAGACGCAGCAGTACTGACAGTTGTTGATATTTTGAAACTACCCGGCGCTGCTCGGCGGTATTGAAGTTTGTCTACAAATAGAAGGACAAGTACCGAGCGAATGGATTTCCTGATCTGTTGAAAAGAAGGACAAGTGCCGAAACAACTGTTCCGGTCTCAGAATTACTGTTGCAGTTTCAGAAGGTCAAGTTCAGAAGCTGTTTCCTGTCAGAAGCTGTTTCCTATTAGAAGCTCATTTCCTTCGTCATGGCAGTTTACGAGAGCAGATATGGATCAACGTTGGATCATTGTCCTAAGAATGCTGATCACATCCTGTTCTGAACTGTGCTGTCGTTGTGGATACATAGAAGTTAAGTGGCCTGTTTTGTTTGTGAACTGTGCCCTTATGTTCTAACTGAGCCTTCTGTCTATCACATTTTCACACTATTTACATGTTTATATGTTATATGTTATTTGGATTTGTATTTATATGTTTATATTTCTGCGGGTTTTTCTCGGTTGGGCGGTGTCTTTCAGTAGATGATACCACGTCACAGAGGTTCTACTGTTAGCGTTTTCGTTAGGGACTGTGCGAATTTCCTACTGTGGAATTTGCTAGCGACAATCGTTGCTATATCTGTTTAGTTGTGACGAGTTGTGCTTTATTTTCGTTTTTTGTATATTTTTTTTTTTGTTTCTCTCTTTCTTTCTGTTTTTTAGTTTCGATTTCGATTGTTTGTATTTGTAGGTCTCCTCTTTTCTATTATTCAGTTCTTTAAGTATATTTTTGTGTATACACTGTAACGTCATTTGTTTGTTATTGTTTACATTGACTCTGATCTTTGTTTTTGTTTACATCGACTTTGATCTTTGTTATTGTTTACATTGTTGGTGACCTTTGTTATTGTTTACATTGTCTTGTTATTGTTTGCATAGTTCTTGCATAGTTAGCTTTCACTATTGTTACATATATGCTCATGCACTATTGATCTATAGTGCACTTATCATAACTAACTGGTGGTTTGTTGCTTATGCACTATTGTAGTGCAGTTATGATAAATAACTGATGGTTATGCACTGATTTGGGTAGTGCACTGATAATTAAGAGGTGACTTGTGATATTATTGTACAACTGATAATACAAATTGGTGTCAAGTCTTGTTTCCCACAGAGATTGGAGTAAACATAGTAATTATACAAGCACTTTATTAAGTCTTGTTGCTATTAAGATTGAAATAAGATAATTAATTATTTCAGGTTCTGTACTCACATTTTAGACATCATGTCTACATTTGAGTACTTTATTGAGCAGGGTAAAGCCCTTGGGAAGACAGGTGATAAATTAGAAGAATTTGCGACTGTTCAATATGCCAAGGCATTGAAGTCGGAGGAAAAGAAAATGAAAGAACTAACTGAACAAAAGAGAATAGATGCTGAAAATTTAAAACTGCAGATGCAGGTAGATGAAAAGAGATTACAAATGGAAATGGAAAAACAAAAAAGAGAAGCAGAATCTCAGGAGAAGAGACTTCAGGCTGAGGCTGAAAATAAGAGACTTGAAATAGAGGCTGAAAATAAAAGATTAGAAAAACAGGCTGAGGCTGAAGAAAGAAGGTTACAAAGAGAGTCTGATGAGAGAAAAGCAAAAATGGAACATGAAGAAAAACTCTTAGCTTTGGAGTTAGAAAAGTTGAAGTTATCTAGTAATGCTAATGATGCTAATAAGGTATCATCTGCTAATAAGTCTAATGCTGTTGATTTCAAGCTTAATTTACCAGCATTCAATGCTTCAATTGATGATATAACATTTTATCTAGATAGATTTGAAAGTGCATGTAAGGTGCATAATATAGATAAAACATTATATGTTTATCATCTATCCAAGATACTTAGAGGTGATGCTTTGACTTTGTTGGGTATGGTAGATGTGCCTGACAAGAACAACTATGAGGTTGTCAGGGCGGCATTGTTAAAGAAGTACCAACTTAACGAAGACGGATATCGTCTTAAATTTAAAAACATGTTACCAGAAACTGGAGTTGAATTCTCAGAATTCATCTCAGGCATACGTCTTACTTTTTTACGATGGGTTGAGCTGTCTAAGACAGAAAGTACATTTGAAGCCCTCATGGACTTACTTTCTTAGAGACAAGGTTATGTCTTCTGTTAATGAAGCTTTTCTTTCTTTTCTTCATGAGCGTAAGCCTAAAAATATAAAAGAAATGGAAGAATACTGTAGCCAGTATGTTACTGCACATCCTCACATAACCATTAGTAACTCTAAGGTAAAAGAAGGTCTGCCAGTTGCTTCGGCAGCACCTTATGGCCCGAATTTTATGCGTAAATTTCAGGGTAGCCAGCAAAATTTCAATAAAAAGAGTAACCGTAATTATGCCCAGAACCAGGGTAATCAATTTCAGGGAGATTCTTCTTCCCAGAACTGGAGACAACCTAATATTACACGGTATTCTATTCCCGGTAACTTTAGGAATTTTCATAAAGGTAATCGGTATAGAGGAAAATATTTTTCTCAGAGACCTCAATACCAGGATAATAGAGGTTCTCAACAGTATAGAGATGGTAATGACAGTTATGGAAACTGGAACTCAAACCAGGATAAAAATTACAGTAGGGACTTTAATGATAATTGCAGAGGCAATAATGGTCGCGGTAGATCGCAACAAAAGAGAAAAAGATATCAACAGACAAACTCTGTTCAACAAGAATCTCAGGGAGCAGATAAACAGGTTAATAATGATAAAGACCATAATGCTATCGGATACTCATCTTTTGACTTTGGTAGGGCAAATAAATGTATCCAATGCAGTACTTTATTTGATCCGAAAACCATTAGTACTCTAAGCTGTGGTCATCCTTTGCCCGCTCTTCCTGCTAATGTTGCTCATGATGGGAGAGGTTCTCTTATATTACATAAGGGGCTTGTAAATAGTAATCCAGTCTCGGTGTTGTTTGATTCTGGATGTACTACTGTCGGCGTTAGGCAATCTCTTGTAGATCCATTCTGTGCTACAGGAAAGGTCATCAAATGTGTCACATTTGGTGGCACGTTGGAAAAATATCCTACTGCCATAATACATATTGCTACTCCTTTCTTCACGGGAGAGGTCCACGCGTGTCTACTTCCAAACCCTATTGCGGACCTTATTATTGGTCGTATTCACGGAGTTAGGGAATGTACCCCACAGCAGATTGCTGTTTGGGAAGAGCAAAACATTGAAGCTACCAATATGGTGGTCACAAGAGCACATGCTCTGGATCCACCTCAAACTTCATTAACTAATAATGATGAAGTAAATGAACAAAATAGTCACTTGACTATTACACGTGACTCATTTATCAAATTGCAAGAAGAAGATCCGTCGTTACAAAAATTCTTCATTCTAGCAAAAAAAGGTGATCCTAATCAAAATACTAATAGAAAATCTTGGATTTCTATGAAGAACGGCGTACTTGTACGTATGGTACAAGACTCGACTACATCCACTCATTCACAAATTCTTGTGCCTAAGAGCATGAGGGTGCAAATATTGCAACATGCTCATGACTCGCAATGTGCTGGACATATGGGTTTTTCCCGTACAAAGTCGAGAGTTCTTGCGGCTTTCTTTTGGCCATTTGTGAGCAAGGACATACGAATGTACTGTCGCTCTTGCAAAGTATGTCAGGAGGTCAAATCTAAAGGACCACGACATGCTGCGCCTATTCAGGCTGCTGACATTCCAATTCGCCCTTTTCAAAAAATGGCAATAGATATTATCGGTCCTTTTAGAATTAAGTCGGCTAGAGGACATCAATTTATTCTTACATGTGTCGATATGTGCACACGTTGGCCAGAGGCAATACCTCTCAAGAGCATCTCAACTGCTGATATTGCAGACGCTCTTTGGCTGATATTTTCTCGCTTGGGTTTTCCCGGAGAAATATTGTCAGACCATGGCACTCAACTGATATCAGACACTATGTCACAGGTAATGTCTATGCTACATATAAAAAGGTCTCTCAGCAGTATCTATCACCCAATGTCTAATGGGTTGGTCGAACGTTTAAATAGGACTCTAAAAACTTTACTGGGTAAAATAACTGAGGATCATCCTCAGGATTGGGACAGGGTCTTACCCGCGGCTCTCTTTGCGTATAGAGAGGTCCCCAATGAACATACGGGGTTTTCCCCTTTTGAACTTGTCTTTGGCGCGCAACCGCGCGGCCCTATGTCTTTACTTCACGATCTAATCACTGCCGATAATATTAGCGATGAGACTCAGTCTTCTTATGAGTACGTCATTGCTCTTAGGAAAAAAATCATTGAGGCATGCAGACTAGCAACTTCGTCTTCCGAATTTGCTAAAGAAAAGGCAAGGCAGTTTGCGAATAAGAATAGATGTCTACGACAACTTTGTCCAGGTGACAAAGCTCTCGTTCTACTTCCTTCAAGGGAGAACAGACTTCTAATTGCATGGAAAGGTCCATATGCAATAGTCTCCAAAATTTCTGATGTCGACTATGTTGTCGATATTGATGGAAAGCATAAAACTTTCCACATAAATATGCTCACGGAATTTCATGAAAGACCAGACTATTTGCAGCCTATTTTCCAGGCAACGGACAATTCTCAAGTACCTCATGGTCAATACTCATCGCTGTCAGTTATACAGGATGAGGAAACTACTTTTTCTGATGTCAATCTTCCTCTTTCTATGGTCCCACTTTATTCTACGGAATCTTGGAAAAACGTGACCGTTTCTCCAAATCTTTCCGCTGAGGAACATCGACAAGTTTCTTCGATGTTGCAAACATTTCAGGATGTTCTTACAGACATCCCGGGACACACACATGTCATTGAACATGACATTGTGCTAACTGATCATAATCCTATCAGAGTCAGACCCTATCCAATACCTATCCATTTCCAGTCTCAAGTCGAGAAAGAATTGGATGAAATGATACGTTTGGAAATCATTGAACCATCCACTTCAGCATACTCTTCGTCTATGGTTATTGTTCGAAAGAAGGATAATAACATTCGCATTTGCGTAGATTATCGCAAATTGAACCAAGTTACGAAGTTCGACGCTGAACCTATGCCTTCATTAGAAGAGCTACTCAATAAACTTTCTAATTCTAGATTCTTTACCAAACTAGATTTGTCTAAAGGTTATTGGCAAGTCCCGCTAACTGAACGTGCCAAACCTTTTACAGCTTTTTCTACACCTAGGGGTTTATTCCAATGGAATTTCATGCCTTTTGGTCTTATGAACGCCCCTGCTACATTCGTACGCATGATGCGGCGAATTCTCGCATATCGTACAGATGTCATAGCATATCTAGATGATATCTGTCTATTCAGTGATTCCTGGGAAGATCACTATTTGGGTTTATACGAATTACTGTCTACTCTTCGCGAGTATAACTTGACTGCAAAACCCTCTAAAGCCTTTATAGGATTTAGTGAGATTTCTTTCCTAGGTCATCGTGTTGGTCATGGTCTTTTAAAGACAGAAGACCACAATGTTTCAAAAATACTTAACATTTCGGTCCCTAAGACAAAGAAACAAGTAAGGAGTCTATTAGGTTTGATCCAATTCTACGGACGATTCATTCCGAATCTGTCCTCCATTATGGCACCGCTTTCTACTTTATTGAAGAAAGGGTCGCCTAATTTGATCCGCTGGTCAAAAGAATGTCAATCCTCATTGGACCAGGTTAAAGACCTATTTTCATCTCCACCTATTCTTAGGTTACCTACTATTGAGAAGACTTTTGTTCTTCGAAGTGACGCCTCGTCAACTGGGATTGGGGCAGCACTAATGCAGGAGTATTCTGATACTCTGCATCCGGTGATGTATATCTCTAGGAAATTAAATGCTGCAGAAAAGAATTACTCGGTTTTAGACCGTGAGTTATTGGCTATGGTATGGTCTATTCTGAAGTTACAAAGATTTCTTCTAGGCGCACATTTCATTGTGGAAACCGACCAGAAAGCGCTTACTGCTATTCAGAGTAAAAACTTGAAGAGCTCGAGGTCCACTCGTTATGCCATAGCTCTTCAACCATTTCATTTCTCGGTTCGAGCTATCCGTGGTTCGGATAATGTAATGGCGGACATTCTGTCCAGATGCCCACACGATTCCACATGATTCTTCTGTCATATATATATATATTTCCTGATATACAGTCCAATGTTATAATGACATGTTAGTAGATATTTTTTTTCTCACTTTTTTGAGGGGGAAATTTATAACATTGTACCATGTAATTATCTAAGAAGGCTTAGTTAGTGATATACGGGCCAAAAGATCACTCGGCCACATTTAAATAAATTATTTTCAGGATTGTATTGAGAGATTTACCAGTTGTCTTTAAGATTTGTGTTATTGATATTTTCGCAGCACATCATTGAAGATGCGAGATTGTGTCCATTGTGGAACTTTGAGTATATCAAGTCCTGTCCTAGATTGGGAGCGGATGATGTCCACATCTTCTTCTATTGAATGTTTTATGTCAACGAAGATCAACACATGTATTACTTATTAGTTACTGATGCATTACATAATGTAATAAAATAGTGCGGTATATTAATATATTACACCGCTATTTGCAACACATTGTATGATATCATAATAATATATTTGATTTCATATATTGGTATGAGAATAATTTGACTTTTATTATGATGTTGCCAGCATTGTGGTTTGTGTTGGTGGCACCTTCCTGGGATATATACGCGTATACTTAGATAAATTTTTCTCTAAGGACCTGGGATATGATCTCAGTTTTGCTCCAAGTGTTGAGCTATTTTGTTAGGTATATCCGCGCATCATACGTGCGTTAGGAGCCTAGATTTTTCCGGCTCCAGGATTTAAAAAAAAAAAAATGTTTCATTTTTTTTTTCCCGGGAGGGTGCGGTAATGTTACGCACAAATAATTACTTTTTTCCAAAGTCTTTGTATGTTCGTTTTTCGTATGTATGATCATTATTTGACTGAAATGCATGTTATATATATTTTATGGTCAAAGGGACAGAACCCGAAATATCGATACTACTATTTTTTATGGGTTTACCTCATCTTGTATAGAGACACGTTCGGTCTATAATGTCTTGAACGAAGCGTGACCATATCTCCTTATTTGGTAGTATCAGTCAACTGTTGTAGATGTTTGAAACCTTTCTTAACGCTTCTGTTCATGTCCATAAAAGGCGCGACTGTGTAAGACTTTTATCTCGAATGTTCTTAGAATCGTCTTATTGTGAACAGCGACTCAGAGATTGTCGCTCTGCGCATGTCTCGACTGGGTTGTGGTTTTGTTGTTCCGCCCAGGTCGGGGAGTTGAGAAATGGACTGATTGCGAGCGGACGCGCCTTGCGTCTTGTGATTCTCTGAGGGAAATACATTGTCTTTGTGAGTTAGTTAGCTAACTAGACTATTTCCCGGTATTAGTCAAGCCTGCCTGGAGGCATATGTTCATGGTTGATTTTCCGAAATAAGGTAATTCCTCTTGTATCGAACTTTATGCTATCATCTAGAGGTTCGTCATTTTGTCGCCTTTTTGCTCGCCTGTGTGATTCAAAATGGAGAGGTACTTTGACTAGGATTAAGTCACCGGTATCTTTATACCTGAACTAATTATATATATATGGGTCGCTCTAGACCAACAAGACTATTGTCTGTGTTCCAGGATTCGTTATATCAGAGATCACGTCCAAGTCAGATGGTTAGACTTAGGAAGGTTATAAAGGTCGAGCTGACCTGTAATCCATGTATGCTACTCACGTGCAGACAGTAAACGGACGTATTGTATACATCTGATCTGCTAGCATCAGGAAGGAATAATTATTATTGTCTATGAACATTAAGGATCTGCAGCTGACCACGGTTGCAGAAGTTATATGCATTATTTATCAAGCTTCGCTATGATATTTGTTTTCCATACAACTATTGAGTATTGACTTCTACATGACTGTCAGTTAACATGAGTTTGAATGCTGCATTCGTTGTACCTATGCTGACAATAACATAAGTATCATGACTGTTTTGTGGCGTGCAATAAATGGTATAAACCTAAAGCGAAGTTACCATTTTTATGACTCTACACGTCATGTTGCCTGTGGTGTACCCTGAACACCAATTTTAAATAGAAACTAGAATTTAAACAAAAGCGATAAACTGCGATTTTTAAAACATTTATGTACATTTATTAATTAAAACAGAAGGGAAGTAAAGATTGCAGATATGTATTTACAGAAATCACAAGTTGGAAAGTTATAAGTTGTCCATATCTTTGTTTATCATTTCGGGCAATTGGTGACTTCTGGATCTTATTTCTTCAAAGTAATGCGTACTTATCTAATTTAGGTCCATTCACTGCCGATACTTCTCGTCATACATCAGGTGTTGGGACCAAAAGACGCAGCAATAGTGAACGCAGTCAGCGACTCATAGCTTGACTGCCTGCGTCAGGACCAGCGAACCAGAGCTGGTCAAGACCGCACTCCACCTCCACGTGGTGGTCCTGGAAACAGTCTGCAGCAGTGCAGTCTGGTTGAGCGAGTGTGGATCGCAATGGGAAGGCAAACCCGGTCCTAAAAAATGCCGTGCAGAAGTTGGATGTGTCGACCGAAAGGTGCAGATATCACAGCTTAGGCGTAAACAGACACAACGCAACCACCGTCCTTTTCAGGACGAACGAGGAAGAAGAAGAAGAATACATCAGGTGTTGATGTTCAAGATACCTAAATCACCTAGACAGGTAGCCACAATGCTGCTATCCGGCGAATTGCAGAGGTAGTCCTTAAATCGTTGTGTGTGTGTGCTTCAGTATCGTTTATTCTGCTCATCTTATGGTCAAGCTCTGTCACTGTAACAAATAACATATAATTCAAACAATCAATCAATACCCTCTAGCTCCCCAAGGAGCATAGGCCTTCCACGAACACATGATATGTCCTCCTGTTGCGTACCATCAGTTCAAGGCCTTTCCTTGTCATCCTCAGCATTTTCATTTCCTTGAACACCTGATCGCTAGCGCAGTGTGGTAACCATTACCCATTACACCAGCGCGGCTCCCTATGCTCCACTTAAAACTGGTACCACTCTCTTCAGAATGCACTTTAGAAGGACACCTCAATGCAATAGTACAATTTAGGCCCAACGTTCTTCCTTCTCTTATTATTGTTCTTCTGAACCCTCAGGAACCCAAGTGAGCCAAAAACAGAACCAGGCTCGACAGTAAACATGACTCAATGCAATAGTACAATTAAAACCAAAAAATAGTTAAAACTTCCTAAAACGATTCATACTAAACCCTACTTGCACTACGGTATTATTTTATTTCGTGACAGATACATTTCTTATTTATATAAAAATTTATGTAAGGCAGTTACGCCGTCAAAAAAAGTTTCGTGTTCCACTAATTTGTGGAACAAACTGAACTCTAATGTTTGTAATTACCGTTAAAAGAAACTTGCAAAACGTCCTGCACTGATGTAAGATACCAGAATAGCGTTTAAATCTTATAATAATTTAATTAATTTAGATAAATTTATAAAGAAAAGCTTAACAACTATTTATCTTTTTTAAAATTTACTTATTGTTATAAAGTTTACGTTCTTACAGTAAGGTTTGTTGTAGATTTGGTTTATTTTGATATAGTTTGGTAAATTTAGTTAATTAAACTATTTTTAAAAAAGGGGTGTAATCCTGTCATTCAAAGTGGGATAATCAATGTTATTTATTAAAGGGATATAATTCAAATTGTGTTTTCGTTCTATATCCCTTTGACTGTTATTTAAAAGGATACATTGTATATGGCACTCATTGTGTTTCAGCGCTTGCATGTAATGTATGTTCACAACATTTGACTTAAAATGGTTTTGTTATCAGGCACGGCTGATATTCATCGCACACACTTATTTATACACTCTTTCTTGCACTATGTACATTGCACATTTATTTGTGAAGACTACTATTGATTGAAAAGAAAAAAAAAGGGGGGGGGGAGAGAGAGAAGAACGGATAAAGAATTCATACACCCTCGTTCTTGAAAAATTTAAAGCGCACTCTTTTTTAAAGTGATAAAAGTTTTTTTAAAAAAAAAAAAAAAAAAAAAAAAGGGATGTGGAAAAAAAATAACACCTGAATGGACTAAACAGTTTCAGTGAAAGGACACTGAAAACACATTTTAAAAACCAGGCCGAAAAAAAAACCTCAATAGACAACTTTCCGCTAAGAAGTTTCAGTCAAGGTATCATTAAGAAATTTTTTTTTTTTTTTTTTTTCATTTTCCATGTTTGTTTTATAAAGTAATCCTGCCTTTCTTATGTCATATTCCATTTTATTTTCCCACTAGTGCTCTTCTTGCTTTGCACTTGATGAAGCCAACTTCGTTTTCTGTCCCAGGAGGCACCACTCAGAATAGATTTCGCGGCTGCGTGAAGCCATTTTATCTGATCCAAGCTCCGAATTCTGACAGCGTAAATCAGAGAAATTTGACTCCTGAGATGTAGTAGAACTAAATTTAATGTCGGCGTGTTGTAACTTGCTGGCCTTCTAAGCACGTATACACTGCTTAGACAGCGCAGACAACGCTGGCTTGGCTGTGTTCGATATTTTTTTCTCTCCCTCGTGCGTTTGCATACACGTCAAAAATATAATTTTTTTTTTTCCAAAATCAATTTATTGAAAATGTAAGATCAATTTTGTGCATCTAAACATTTGTTTTGATGTTATTTTTTTAATTATTCTTCTTCTTCTTTCGTTCAGTTGAAATATATTGTCTATATCTGCAATGTTGTTTCTTGTATAAATTTCACTGTCTTTTGTAGTTCATTCAGAGGTCCGTATACAAGGTAGTTTTGCTTTCAGTGTTGTTTCTCTGGGCCAGTGGGTTTGCCTCAATATATCATATTCTGGGCAATCTTGAAGTACGTGCTCCGCAGTATGGGGTGCCTGTCCACATGTACACATGGCTGAATTCCCAATCTTGAATTTTGTATACATGTGGCTGCGGAGGCGGTTGTGTCCTGTTCTGAGGCGCAGAATGACAATTTGTTCTGATCTGTTCATAGCTTGGTAGCCATCCTGTGTTGGTGTTGGTGGCTTTCTGATTGATTTGGTCATCTTTTTTTCTGATGGTACGTAACTGGTACATCCGGTTGCTCGTCTGCAGCACTTTCTTTAGCCAGTCCGTCTGCTATCTCGTTTCCTGGTATTCCACAATGAGACGGTATCCACTACATGGCGACCCTGCGCTGGTTGCACAGTTCAGAAAGTAGGGCTTGTATACCTGGCAATTTTCTGGACTGAAGTGCTTGAAGTGCTGATCTTGCATCTGTCAGGAATATTACAGGCTGTGGACCGAGATTGGTGTTCAATAGTTTCTCAGTTGCCACCTTGGTTGCCTTGATTTCTGCATCATAGTTGTTACAGAATTTCCCCGTTGGTACTCTGACCGTATCCCTAGCGTTGTTTGGGCATTCTATGTACACTCCTGCTACTCCATTCTTGACTGCATTCTGTGCTGACCCATCCGTGTATACTCGGACCCAGAGGTCCTGTGGGTATTCATCTTCCAGGAAACTGAGAGTGACTATCCTACGTTGCACGCTGTTCTGTTCATCCCTATCGAATATTCCTTTCACTTTTGTCTGGATGTGTACTTGTAGTCCAGGCTCCTCTCCCCAAAAGGTTTGTTCTGGCACAGACTTTAGGGGGCTGTTAACTTCAGGCAGGTCTGAGGTTTGTCTACGAAATCGTTTGACCTGGTGGATAAAGCTGCTTCTTTTCAATCGCCCCATTGCTAGGTTTTGGAATCTGTCCTTCACTGGATGGCTCGGCATACAGAGGAACTTTTCTGCCTGTGTTAGCACTTTCGTGTCCATGCCAGCCTATCATCCAATGTAAGTCCGAGATAGGTGGGTTGCTTATCTTCTCTCAGCAGCTCTTCGTTTATCTTGATGACACCAGCTTTTTGTTTAGGAGAACGAACGAACGAACTTTATTTTCGAAGGGTTGAGAATTGGGCGCGCAGGCCCGTCTAACATTCTGCCCTTTCATTCTCATTAATCTTGCATACTATATCCTTTTATTCCCACGTATTACTTTAAGCATTAATTTAAAGGCATGCAACATTATAAAGTTAACATAACAGCATTCATTTACAGTATACAATCATAATAAAAAATGAGTAGCCTAGGTTTTATTTTAAAAATAAACAAGATAGTGACTGAAGAAAAATAATAATAATGAAAAATAAAATAATATAAACAAAACAATAAATAAATAAGTTATATATACCGACACTCACTTATGCGGTCAAAACGTCTAATCTGTAGTATTTTTGAATGTGTCATCAATCCTCAATACAAAAATTACAAAAACACATTCTCGCTTACATCCATACATTCTTGGCGGAAATTGAAATAATAATAATAACACTTTCTTGCGCACTTCTGTAGCAGAAAAAGTCTTTCAGCAGTTTAAAAAAAAAAAAAAAAAAAAAATTATATCTGCATGTACATCACCCATTTAAGCAAACGGAAACATTCACATCTCTAAAGTACAGTGGTATGCGGGTACATTCTCACATACATTACATTATATAATAGTATTACATGGATATAAAACAAATTATTCCCATTAAAAACGAGCGGAAGAGGAAAAGAAATGTTGACCTATGGATGAGATGTTGACAGGCAAATGATGTTTCTATGGGGGTAGATAATCAGTGTTTAGGAAGTGTTTGAAAAGTGCTTTGTTAAATGAATATTGTGTAGGTAGGCTTTTTAGGTGGTGTGGAAGGCTGTTCCATAAGTAGGCTCCAGAGTAGGCTAGACTCTGTTTGAACAGGTCGATCCTAGGTTTGGGCAGACGTAACTGATGTAATTGTAGTCCCTCTCTTCTACTGGTTTGAAACAATGATCGTAGGTACGGCGGAGCATTGTTTGATAGAATTGCGTGGGTCAGCTTGGCTTTGTTGTAGAGAAGACGTTTTTTCAGGGACAGTATTGTGGGTTCTTTTCCTGTCCGTGTGTGTGATATCGTGCTATTATCGGTGATCAGACGTATTGCTATCTTATGCAGGGAGTGCAGTCTCTTTGAGGTGGAAGCAGGGCAACCATCCCATAGTGTAGAGCAGTAATCTAGATGTGTCTGTATATGTGAGGTGTAGAACAATAGTGAGAGAGGGTGAAGAGCGTAGTGCTGCACTTGTCTGTGTTGATGCTAACACACCATCTATTTGCCCATGAGGTTAAGGCATCTATAGCTCTTTGTAGCAGTTTGGTGGCCACTGTTGCATGCACATCTGTGCACCATATTACCAGGTCATCAGCGTACATTGCCACTTTCATTCCATGTGGTAGTTCAGCAACCAGGTCGTTGATATAGACTAGGAAAAGTGTGGGGGACAGAACCCCTCCCTGAGGGATGCCATGACGCAGTAGAATTTTCTTACTCTTGAGGCCATATAGTTGTACTCGGGCTCTTCAGTTATGCAAGTATGCTTTCACCCATTTGTATATCCTACAATTCACTCCACAATTTCTCAGTTTCTTCAGAAGCCCTTCTTTCCAAACCTTGTCAAATGCTTTCCTTAGATCTATCCATGCTGCTAGTACCAGTTTCTTATCTTGGAACGCATCCTCAATCTCTTGGGAAAGGTAAGTTGCCTGATCTTTGGTAGAGTAACACTGCCTAAAGCCGGCCTGCTGGGGTACAAGAAGGTTTTCACTTTCAAGGTACAACTGTAGCTTGAGGTTGATGATACGTTCCATAGTTTTGCAGAGACAACTTGTAAGGCTGATTGGTCTGTAGCTGGAGGCCGTGGAACTGTCTTTTCCTGGTTTTAGGCGTGGTATCATGATTGCTTTTCTCTTCAGGTCTGTGGAACTCTGCCTGAGTTCCAACAGATATTGAAGATCTGCAGCAGCTTTGTTTTTGCTGCGGTTCCCAAGTTCTTAATCATTTCATTGGACACTCCATCAACTCCTGGCGACTTTCTCATTTTCAATTTGGATATTGCAAGCTCCAGTTCTCTGAATGTGATTGGTGCCTCCATAACTTCAGGTATGGTTCCATCTCGTCCTGCGTATTGTTGTTTCTCACGAGTCTCCTGTTGCTTCTCTGGGCTAACTTCGATGTTGTTGTCTTTAGTAAAGGAGTCTGCAAAGTGATCAGCTGCCTGTTTTCCCATGAGGATGTTTCCATCTTTGTACAGAGCAATCTTTGAGTTTTTCCCTGTACCCTAATCGTTAAGTTTTACCAGCTTCCACAGTTTCCTTGTATTTCTTTCGAAGTTCAAGGACACTGTTTTCTCCTTGCAGCTTTTTCGCCTGGCCTGCAACTTGGCCCTTTGAAATTGGGCCTTAGCTTGCTGTTAGTTATTGTGGTGTTCTTGGCATGGACTGGTCTCTGCCTGCTTTCGAGATGTTTCCACATCGTTGTGCAGCTGCTCTAGTTCAGTATTCCAGTATGGTTTGTAGTGCTTACGAGCCTTCTTGTTTACTATTGACGCCTTCAGCATTCCAGTGCATTATTTTAAGTGGTCTTTGCTTTGCTTGGCCAGTAGCTCTATTCTCATGCCTCCTGGCTCCACGGGACAATTGAGAAGGTCCCCCAGTAGTAAGGGTTGGGCCCTTTTGAGGCAGAGGGCCCGGCACTGCGCCTGCCTGGGTGTCCGTCACAGGGCGAGTGCCATAACGTTTTGTAGATATAGGCATATTTCCATTGCACGTGTGCGTTGCATCCTGATTGCTGTGGTGCGCCTCTTGGCTGGTTGCCTCCGTCTTCAGCACCTTGACTTGCTAGGGCAGACTGTGGTCTTGCTCGAGTGTAGGAAGGCCTGGCCAGTCTTGGTTTTTCGGCCGCTGATGGCTGTACTTGAGCCCCCATCTCCACGTCAAGGAGCTGGCCTCGATGGGGTTTTAATTATTATTTATTTTGTTGTTGTTGATTACTTACTGTGGTAAACTTCTAAATACAATATCTAAATTAGAATATAACAGTATAGTGCATAAAGTCAAAGATAGGATAGTACTACAAATTTTCGGCGAGAATCTTAGTCGTCGCCTACGCCTTCGGCGTATTATTTGATAACGCCTTATGGCCGAAGTAAATGTACCCAATGCTTCTGGGTAACCTTGAGACAAACGTACCACTTTTTCCAAGTTCAATGAAGTATTTGCCTAAAATACATTGTGGACGGGAGGGGGACGGATAGATAACCAACGCAAATCACGTCTCACATTGTTTCTAAAAATAAAACTAACTTGCTAGTATTGCCTTAGGCGGTTTTCAAAAATAGGATGTAAAGTTAGAAAATGTGGACACTACGATCAGGAAACTCGCTTAGCTCTTATTGCGAATGACATAAACTCTCGTAATTAGCTTGAAAGTACATGGAAAAAGAATTGAACAGAAGGTAGTTTAAAAATAAACAACTAACATGGAAAAAAATATAGAATTTTGAACCAAGCCACTTAGCCCCATAAAAATCATATATTCGTGTACCTGAGGCCTTGCTGACCAAGAATATGTTATCAATTACATAAATAGTCCACTAATTAACTAAATATTGGTAATAATACATAGAGAATCGGAGATACTGTCAGGTCAAGTCATATCTGCTTAGATTGGATAGCATATTTTTGGGGGGAAAAGTAGGTGAAGGAAAGGCTAAGATAGTACGATGAAAGGGATTGGATGAAATTTGAAGGAAGCCGTAATATTATTGGCTGACCTAATATACAAATCTAGTTGGTAGTAGTAACGCATAGTGGTTTGAGATTTTTTTTAAAATTCATTCAAAAAAAAAAGAGATGCTTGGTCTCATTGGCCAAAGCTTTTTACATGATAGAAATAGTAGGATGCTCGCTGCCATTTTTTTAAAATATTCAGAGGAGCAAGAAGCGATGAGCAGACATGTGCTTTTTATTAATAATACTACCATCTGAAAGCAGTCTGAACAGAGGCAGTGACGAAAGTGTGCTATAATCGATTGCCTAATTCATCGTTACTTGTTTATATTTCCTTGATATGTGGTAAGATTGATTTTATTGACTTTTCATTAAACAAGGGTTTGTGTGTAAGAAAAGGCTATGAAAAAAGATTGTAATTAAATGGTTCCATAGCAGACTTAGGCATGGCCTAGATGTTGATCCATCATATAAGGGACTATCTAAGGAGTTTAGAACTACAGGACTATATATATGATGGTCATACAGGAACATTACACCTATCTTATTGCGTGGAAAAGATTACTGCAGGAATGACAGAGGCGTAGCATCCATTAGGGAAGAGAAAAAGAAAACTGGTAAAAAAATTTTCATCAAACTAAAGTGGAGAAGCAGGGTTGTCAGAGAGAGCTGACCATGTTCTTTTGTATTGACTATATGTTTACATGTAAATTAGGAGGAATTAGTTTGATATTAAGACCGAACCATAACTTGCATCGACAGGGGTTCCTGCTGGCACTTGTCTGGTGCTAGTACTCGCTCATTGAAGAAGTTTGCACGATTTCAAAGAGTCTCTGGCACCTGCTTGTATTAAAGAAGTCAAGTCCAGAGGAGACTGAAGTGTTTGGCCAAACCGACTACAACTGCGGCTTATTCCAGGATCCAGATAAGTTGAATATCTGGCCTGGGACAACCTATCACTATTAAAGAATAATCTCCTGTGCTTACAAAAACATTCCTCCTAAAGAATATAAGAAACAATCACAGTGAAACAAAAGACAGTGGGATGATGACAATCCTCAACCTGCTTCCCATCACCAGTATTTAAATAGAGTAAATAACATCAAAGTGAACATTTGTAACAATGTACTATGGACATATTGTCTGTTGTATGTAAATATCTTTATATATATATTTGTAAATATATCTAGCCATCTAAATTGATTCTCATTGACTGTAGTCCTGACCCAAATCAAATCAATAAACTAAGGAACAAAGAAAAAATGCTACAATAACAACAATTATACGATACGTCACACCTAAAACGTACTCGTCCCAAAAGACAACTAGCTATCAAGCCTACGGCAAGGTTTGTATCCTTGAACCGGGAAAATCTCCAAATTTACACTTACAAACTCAATCCTAAAGGACACTTATGAAGCCCTGGGTAAAACTGGGATGTTACATTCAGAAGTTAACATGAAACATAAATATAGAACATGTAACACTCATAGGACAAATACAGCATAAGATCAGGAAGGCTTATTGATTTACACAAAAAAAGGCACAGTTTTCACAACAAAAGACCACTTATCTTGAAAATAATCCCATCCTTTTCGCTTGACAACACGATAGGTATCAATAAGTCCGCTGGGGAAAATAATCAACCGCAGAAAGTCACTGGAGCTTGACGCCTCTCGCTTCGGGTCCTTTGTCCTTGACACGGCACGATATGTGCTCGAATACAGGACTGATTCACCGCAAATCATCTACTTGAGTTATGCGTGTAGACTGACTGCAAACATAAACTTGAAATCCCTCTATTGTTGCGTGGGTACTCAGTGGTTGATAAATGTGAGTTGCTTGTCGTCAACATGTGTTGCAAAAGGAGGTTGATGTCATCATTGATAATGCGAGATAGTTCTTTCTTGACAGCGTTCATAAACATAACACACATGGGCATCAGTGTTGGTGTTTACCAAGATGATGATGATGATGCAGGAAATATCTCTTCGACCACACAGGGTCAATTATTGCCTTGTAAATAAGCACCACACAGTCTTCTAAATGAAGTCGCGGGCATCACAACCCGTAAAACTTACGACCATGAATGAAATCTCCTATATGGAGTGCAAAGCAGGATTCCGAAGTAAATATTGATGTTCTGATTACAGGCCACGCCCACACAGGGCTATTTATAAACCGAGTGTAATATTTCTTGAGTCAACACGCCCACATAGGGCTATTTACTTAAATGTCATGGGTATCAGATCCAACTTGAACTGAAAATCACCAAATTTTATACCCATGGGATTATTGATAGTTATGTGACGCGGATGTAGTAGGCATCACGCCCGAAAATCTGGCACACCAAATGTTATATGTTGTTTATTTAGGTGAAAACAAGACTTGACCACCACTGATATTATAATGGTATTTCTCCACTGTTAAATCATGATTACTGAACAGTTAATGTGACTGTTGAATCTTGTTGTTACATCTGGAAACAGTAATGATGTTGTGTGTATTGTCTGAACAGTACATACACTTAAGAGTCATTGATCGTTGACAACCTGGTGACGTTTTCTAAGACACTTTATTTACGCCAGTATGGATTTCTCTTCTTCTGTCACCATCCTGAGTCATTTTACTGCCTAAATAATTGAAACTTTCAACTTTCTGTAGTTTTTCCCAGTTCGACACGACCACAATGACATCGACGAAATACAGTTACATTGAATCAAATAGCATCAGGTAAGGGCTACCAATATTCACCCTACATATCAACTACAAGCATATACAACTCCTGGCCTCGGAGTATCTTCAATAACTAATAAATGTTCATGGATCCTCCAGGAATAATATATATAAATATAAATAAATATAAATAAATATAAATAAATATAAATAAATATAAATAAATATATATATATATATATATATATATATATATGATCATCAGCGCTATCTCTTCCTGTAGCTTGCAAACACCGCAGTGCTACTATATATGTTCTTGGATCCCTCCAATAGTAATATATGGAATCGTCAGCGCTCCCCCTTCCTGTAGCCTGCAAATATCGCAGTGCTACTAATATATATATTCATGGATCCTCTAAGCAATAATACGTATGGCCTCCTGTAGCCTGCAAGCATCGCAGTGCTACCAATATATATTCATGGATCCTCTAAGCAATAATACGTATGGCCTCAAGAGCAACTGCTGGCATAGCAGAGCAAAGAATATATATGTCCATGGATCCTTCTAACAATAATACGTATGACCTCAAAGAGCAACTGCTGGCATAGCAGTGCAAAGAATATATATGTCCATGGATCCTTCTAACAATAATACGTATGGCCTCAAAGAGCAACTGCTGGCATAGCAGTGCAAATAATATATATGTCCATGGATCCTTCTAACAATAATACATGTATGACTGGCCTGTACACACCAAGGCCTATAGCACATCTTTATCTTATGGATCCTTCAATAATACATGTATGAAATCACAGGCCTATACACACCAAGGCCTATAGCACATCTTTATCTTATGGATCCTTCAATAATAATACATGTATGAAATCACAGGCCTATACACACCAAGGCCTATAACACATCTCTTTAAATAATGTACATTTTATGGTATCTTAACTTAACTTATCTGCAGATAATCACTTAAGACTCTAATGGATAATCACACGTAAATCCATTAGCCATAACACCTGTATACTCCTCCCTAATGGTTACGAAAAAACATGGCTACAACATCTTCCCCGTTCACCCGCTGGGGACTCAATCTCCTCCAAAAAAAACCTTACCCAGAACACCTCAGCCAATCACCCATGCCCCAGGCAAGCTCAGCTAATATCGCTCACCTCAAAAACAGCTTAAACAAATTTATCTCACGCGGTAACTCAGCCGCTGTGAAACGTTCTGAATCTCGAAGATTCGAATATAATATGTTCGTATATTTTTTAAATAAATTAACCAAGCGGACCAAACCGCTGTCCGAGCGGGACAACCAAAATCCGGCTTGCTTGTTGTAGACTTCTAACAATTAATTCCCTTAGACTGGAAGTAAGGAAAACAGCCTGCAACACATATGCATATGTAAGAGTGAAACGAATGAACTGCCTGTCATAAGAAAGTTTATATTTGTTAAATTAAAAAAAAAAAGTAAAGTATTCTTTACATTTTGCGGTTAAAAATCGTAAGGAGATATTGTCAATTTTACTTCAGATGTATTAAAATTATGATTGGCCAGGTCTCCTACAGCTGGGCTTCTCGCGAGTAAAAACCCGGTCTCCCGAGTCCGATAGCGAGTGTAATAACGGACAAAAAAGAAAACGAAAAAAATCAGTGTGCAGACGTTAAAAAACCGACACAATATTTATGTTGTAAATAATGAATACAAACTTTAGATGTTAAATAAAGAATAAATAACGAAAGTAGATGTGAAGTAACGAAGAAAAACACAAATTTAGATGTTTATTGGGGAATAACAGCTTTTTTTTTCTTCTTCGTCGACGTTCGCTGTCACATACAGGCATACCTAGACTTTCGTCGGTTTTCAATTATAATCACGTGTCGTGAAACATTCTAAATCCACATATATAAATTAAAAAACTAAAGGTAAAAGCCTAACGAATAAATTCAATAAAAGGAAAGAAGACTGGTAAAGAACAGTGCCGTCCCTAAAGCGTACGCCTGTGTTAATAGAACGCCATGCTAATTAAACAAGAAAATCCCTTTTTATGCTCCGTCTGCAAAATTGTAACGCTTTCACGTTTATAGTAAAGCCTACTGCATCAATACACGCTTTCTACAATAAAACGTGTACTGTATTTCTAAGAAAACCTTGAGCTAGGCACACTGCGTAATGACCTAGATTAATACTAGCATTAATTTCATTTTTTACACTGCGTGATGAAAAGACAGATGAACTTAGGATAGAGAGAGGGAGGGCTGAAAGCAGGAACGCATGCAACACTAACACGCGTCTCGCGATATACAAATAATGCCACCCCAAGCGTAAGGCCAGAAGCACTAACTTTTTTTCAAATAGTCAGTGATAAAAAACACTACCCATACGAGAGTTAGGTTTAAAAACCTGTAAAATTCTTATTGGGAAACATGACATTCTACTGTTTTATGTCTAAACTCCTGACATTAGTCTGACAGTACAGCAGACACCCTAATGTTTGGAAGTGAGGAGGTGGCAACAGCACGACTATCCTAGAAGAAAATACATATTTTGAACGCAGCCACTTAGCTCCCTTAAAAACTTATATATTTGGGTTCCTTAGGACTTGCTGACAAAGAATATGTTAAGTGTTACGCAAATAGTCTAGGAATTAACAAATTATAGCCAAAAGAAAATAATGAGGGTGTCAGACAACACCAAATAATAATCGCACAGTGGCATGTTTTGAAACCACCATTTTACGGGAAATAGGCCACCATGTTAAATCCTATTTGATTGGATAGCAGTAAATGTAAGGCGAAACACGATTAGTCGGACTACAAATACTAATTTGTTGTTGTTAGGGGAAACGGTAGTAGGGGTACTTTTTTTTGAAAAGCTGTGTAAACATGGCCCGATTGGTTAGACCCGCCAATATAGTCAATTAGGAGCGTCAGTTCAGTGCCACATTTTGAAATAAACTTACTAAGAAACAGTGCGTTGAGAACCAGTGCATATTTTTCTAAATAAAAGCCTGGGACAGAGGCAGATCGGAATTTGTGCCATATTCATTGCCAGTCAACGTAATTGTGTATTATTTCCATGAATTGTGGTAAGCTTGAAATATTTGATATCTTTTTGGATGAAAATTGAATGTGACTTGATAATTTATGTCTGTATATGTGTGTGGTTCAGTAGCAAACATAAGGCAAAGCCTAGATATTGCTCCAACCTGAACAAAACTTGTCGGAGAGAAGTAGAACTGCATGGAATTGCCAAACAGTACACTGATACCTATCTTATTGACTAGAAGGAACTAATGCTGGAATTGCAGAGGCGTAGTAACCATTAGGGAGGAGTATACTGGTGTAAATTGTTTCAGATGAAGCTAGCAGTTGGCCTACCGCTCTGAACTCAGTGTTTGTATGTATTGTGCTCAGTGTGGAAATAGATTATAAATTAGTTCTGAAGTAGGAGGTACAACCTTCTTGTTTCAGGGACCGTGGTCCTAAGTTATTGAAGCAGCACCTGGTCTGAGTTTTGCTGAATCCAGAGGCTGACAGCATACTCCTTGGTCCAGATAGCGACCAGTGAGGTGTCTCCAGAACACAGTGAAGCAATCGAGCAGAGGAGTCTTTTCCTGCCGCCATCACGAAAGATAAGCTTCTGTGGCCAGAGGAGCTCAACATTATGTGCCCCCCCCCCCCTAAAATTGACATTATATTAAACACAGAGGGACAATAAATTGTTTCAAACGACAGGAACTGTGAACTTTTCCAAATACTATTTCCACGATAATCAAACACTTGAAGTCATGATGACAAACAACAATCTAGCTTGAAAAACAAAACCAGTATTACCTCATATTACTACTTCACAACTTACACACATAGGATAAGAATAATCAAATATGTCAATACAAAGATTATATTTATAAACTGTGTACATACTACTTGTAATTACATTTGATTGTGATTCCTGGTTCACTGTGTAGTTGAATCAGGATATCCATTATTGAAAGGAATTATTACATATATATTTGAAACTTTACACTTGACTCATTTAAGATAGTCTTATAGAGTGTTATATGGGTGTGAGTGTTACAGTGTTGTAAAGTGGTGTGGAATAAAATAAATTGTTTATCTGTCTGTTGTTGTTGTGACTTACACTTCATCATTTTCATAACCCTAGACATTTAACGTAGTGATCACAATATTCCAGAATAATTCTGACTGAGGTATAAATGTGGTAGCAAGTAAGGTCATCTGTAATACACCACACTTATCAGATACAGATACCTTCACAGCTGATCTCAGTCAGTACACTAAGTCCCCTATAATATTTATAACATCCCACTTTACCACACCACGTTTCCTAATTTCGTCGCTTGCTTCGCTCTTTCGTCGCATTTCATCACAACTGCGCGTCATCTTGTTTCTGTCGTTTTTCAGTCTTTGAATAGAAATCGTTCGGTGTGCACTGTTTTTTGAAGTTGTCCGCATTGAATCTCTTATATTTGTGATTAAACATATTAATACTACTTATTTTTGTGATTAAAATAACCAAACTATTCATACTATATTATTTTTGTGATTATACTGTAAAGAGTTCATAGTTATTTCTGTGATAACAGTATAATAGCATTGGTCATATCGTGATTATAAGACACGTGTACAGTTTTCATACTGTACTTTTTTGTGTTTAGGCCCTATACTACTTATTTTTGTGCTTTAATTATATTCATAATGGGTCCTAAATGTAGTGACAAAGTTTTAAAAAAAAAACCATAAGTAGTGGACGCAATTGCATACTGGGAAAGGGCGGACCCGAATTTCGACAATAGTGAGCTAGAACACGATATAGCCTGTTACAGAGAACTTCTTAGTGAAATGAAGAAGGGTTATTTCCTAATACTCGTGGCTGAACGCTCAGCAGTGAATATGTTTTTAATATTTGTAGTTTCATACCATTTAGAGTTATGGTTAGGATTAGGGTTAGCGTTAACCCTAACACTAACCCTAATTCTAAATGGTACGAAATTTACACATTATACACATATTCACTTCTGAGCGTTCAGCCACGAGTACTACCGGAAGAAGACATCAATGAGGCAAACGTCTTTGCTCTCTTTTTTCAAGACGCAACCGCCACAGCCAACTTCAGTCACCCCTCTCTCTAACCCTTCAGATTCCGAGCCATCAACATCAGCCCCAGTCCCTGTTAGATCTCCTTCAAAGTCCCCTTCTCCTAAAAGAATTAGATTGAGTTCCTCCAGTTCTGAAGATGAGCCTCCTCAATTTTCTCCATCTGATTTTCTAAGTCCCCCTAAATCACCAACATTCAAAACTGTACATACTGTATATATTCATCGTCTACTTGCTCAAGAATGATTTTACGGTAAGATGTTATTTACGTATTTTTTTTAATCTATTACTGTATTTTCTTTATTCTTATGTTTATATCTGTTTATTTAGGTGTTGCAAGTGTTATATAGTTAGTGATTTACGTTTTTTGGCGACCTGGAGTGAAACTATATGCTGATGACAAAAGCATGTGACGGACTGCCAGCTTTGTAAGAGAGATAGATGTGATTACAGGCACACCTCACTCTTTCGATAGGTTAGGGACCAGAGCACTTTCGATAGGTTAGGTTTATGCTAGGTTATGATAGGTTTATGCTACCACGGCTCCATGACCTGAATGCATTTGCAAGTTAAATAAAGGCTATGCTTCGACTTTCGTCGATTTTCGAAAGTGCTCTGGTCCCTAACCTATCGAAAGTGCTCTGGTCCCTAACCTATCGAAAGTGCTCTGGTCCCTAACCTATCGAAAGTGCTCTGGTCCCTAACCTATCGAAAGAGCTCCCCTAACCTATCGAAAGTGCTCTGGTCCCTAACCTATCGAAAGTGCTCTGGTCCCTAACCTATCGAAAGTGCTCTGGTCCCTAACCTATCGAAAGTGCTCTGGTCCCTAACCTATCGAAAGTGCTCTGGTCCCTAACCTATCGAAAGTGCTCTGGTCCCTAACCTATCGAAAGAGTGAGGTGTGCCTGTAATCACATCTATCTCTCTTACAAAGCTGGCAGTCCGTCACATGCTTTTGTCATCAGCATATAGTTTCTCTTCAGCAGTGAAGAAAAGCAAGCTGAAGTTCGATCTTGCAAGCAATACAGTACAGTCTAACGTACTAAAAATAACAGTCTTCATCAAGACAGAAAAAAAGTACGCACCTAGAAGGAAATGATGCTACTAATGACGAAGAAAGGCAAGAGAAATCTAATAAACCCTGAGTACAAAATATGTTATGGAATGACCGATAGACTGTTTTAGCAGCCAAAGTAGGTTAATGGGTGATTGCCAGATTTTTACAATGTGGGAGGTAAGAGGTAACTGTTTTATGTGGTTATCTTTTTTTGTCTTTTCTTAAGAACACAATTTCTAATTGCGCGCTTTTCTTGTGAATATATAGTAGCGTTTGTGGGGTAACATCGCACAGGAATACCTGAATTCCTAGCCCACAAACACAAATTCACTTGTGTGTCGTTTTTTCAGAACTGTCACGTGTGTTATTTTTGTTTTCAGGGCGTGGAAGAAATGCACGCTGTCCAGCCTCTACCCTGGTGTCCCCACCTGACGGAAGTGAGACCTCTGCCGCCCTCGGGTATCGATCCACATGCTCCTTGCAATACATGCAGAGAAGTTTCGGAAAACTGGGTCTGTTTGACTTGTTATACAGTAAGTAGTTTCTTTTACCAGCACGGTATAGCTCTTGCTGTCACGTGTTAGCCTTCAGAGCATATATATATATATATATATATATATATATATATATATATATATATATATATATATATATATATATATATATATATATATATATATATATACTGCTTAGACAGAGCAGACTACGCTGGCTTGGCCATGTCCACCGAATGGAAGATGGTCGCATCCCCAAAGATATCTTCTACGGACAACTAGCAGACGGTAAAAGAACAGCCGGATGACAGCAGCTGAGGTTCATAGATGTGTGCAAAGAGAGACATGATGGCACTGGACATACATCCAGCAACCTGGGAGAATGAAGCATGCCGATCGTACCAAGTGGCGATTTTCACTACGGCGCCACCTCAGATTGGACGAAAAGAAGCTCTCACAGCAAGTAGAAGAGAGAAGAATACGCCGAAAGGAACTCCGGGAAAAAAGCAGCTGAAAAGACTATCACCTCAGGGGCGCCATTCCCATAGCCAGTCAAAACTGAAGGCGTAGTACTTAAGTTACCGTATTAATTGTCATTTCAGAAATGAAGAGGGAACCCATGTTCGAGAAATTCTCTAACGGCGCGGCAAAAAAAAGTAAATTCAGTGTACTTACCTGTCAGTATTTTCTCGTAGTATCTGTCATATATCAGAGCCATTATATATATATATATATATATAAAACACAGCCATATATATATATATATATATATATATATATATATATATCGATATGAGTGAAACAAAGTATATCATATATATATATATATATTATATATATATATATATATATATATATATATATATATATATATATATATATATATATATATATATATATATATATATATATATATATATATATATATATATATATATATATATATATATATATATATATATATATATATATATATATATATATATAGTCTTTTATCGGTAAAATATACCTTTAGACTTTTTGTTAAAAAATAAAGTTTTGGCGAGGCGCGTCCGGTTCAACCTAGTCGGTTATATTAGGGCGCATATCTAAATATAAAAGACCCTTAGGTCTGAAATGATCATATATTTACCTTTAGACTAGTACATTTTACAGGGACGTCCCCTTGTAGTTATTGATTTAGTCTGTGTATAAGTAACACTATTGCACTCCCAGGGGAGGTCACTCTATAATTTGCTTGTCTAAAGGTACATTTTACACTTATATCATCAGCATGAACCTTCATCTCCCTGAGGAGTATAGGTCTTCACCAGTTACATACCAAATCTTCCTACCTGTGCCATCCATTCAAGAATCTTTCTATGTCTTTTTATCATTTTCATGTCCGTTTCCAGGTCCCTTCTTCTAAGGCAGCGGTTCCCAACCTTTTTTCACTTGCGTACCCCTTGGCAGCCCAATTCTATAAATTGTACCCCTAATATTAGCAAAATATTTGAAATTAATATAGTTGCTGTTATTCAAAATTTATAGATTATAACCAGAAATAAAGGGGCCAACCACGGGATTAAAAAAACAATGTAATAAAAAGGTGAACAAACAGTGCATATATTTTTACATTAAAAAAATCAGAAGTTACAATAAAAATTAACACATTTAATTTATTAATAATAATAATAAAAACGTTGTTATTGTTAAAAGTTGAAATCACTTTTTATAACACACATGTCACGTGACCATGACAAATGTTCAGTGCGATCCTTGAGCTTGTTTTGAGGCACATAGTTTTTTTAAAATCAGGTTCAAGTGATGTAAGATACAGTCTCAATTCTGGACCTGCATTCAGTTTACTACGGTATTTATTTTTTATAAAGGTATAAGAAGAGAAAGGCCTCTCCACCAGCTCAGTATTTGTAAATGGCAACAGAAACTTAAGCGCCTTGTCGGTCGTATATATATGAACATATTCTCTGCTGATGTCTTCCCAAAAGTTAATAAGGAATTTTCCTTTGAATTCAGCTCTTAAAGTAATATCAGTCGAAAGTTCAATCAACTTCTCTTTTTCGTTGATTGGTAATGTGGCTGCTTGGAAATACTCTTCTTCAAAGGGATTTACAATCCAGTAGTTCTCTTTTCCAGGTTTCGGAAAGTAATTCTCGAAAGATGATTTTAGCCCTTTCAAGTGTTCAATTATTTTCTCGCTCATTTCCTGGGAGAGGTGCAGCTCGTTCTCAGATAGGAAATTGTGCAGAGTTTCAAATACCTTGTCGTGGAATATTCTAATCCACATATATAAATTAAAAGGTAAATGTAAAGCCTAACAAATAAATTTAATAAAAGAAAAGAGAAATGGTAAAAGAAACAGTGCTGTCACAATGACTGTACGCAAAATCCCCTTGTGTTCTCATTCGTCTGCAAATTGTAACGCTTTCACGTTGATAGTAAAAGCCTACTGTATTATTACACGCTTTCGTCAATGAAACGTGTACTGTATTTCTTGGAAAAACCTTGAGATACGCAAGCTGATCAATGACCTAGATTTAATATTTCATTCATTCCATACACGGCGTAACTAAAAGACAGATAAAGCAGGAGAGAGAGAGGGACGAATGAAGGCAGGAAGCACGCAACACTACACGCGTCGCGCGATTAATAGTAACGCAAATCCCACGTGTAAGGCCACTAGCAATAACTTTTTTTCACATAGTCAGTGAAAAAGAAACACTACTACTACAAGAATCAGGTTTATAAATATGAAAAATGCTTATTAGGAAATATGAAATTCTACTGATTTACATCTAAGCTCCTGACTTTAGTATGACATAACAGTGGAAAAGGCAGGACATGTGGCGGTTCTAAACAACGAAAAGGAATAAAGAACAAATATACGACTATCTTTGGAAAACATATTTTGAACGCAGCCACTTAGCTCTTTTAAATTTGTATATTTGGGTTCCTTAGGGCTTGCTGACAAAGAATATGTAAAACGTTACGCAAATAGTCTAGGAATTACCAAGTTATGGCCAAAATAAAATAGTGGGGGTGCCTGACAGCATGAAATCATTTCTGCTCATAAAATTTTTTTATAACGTGTTTGAAAAAACATTACGTTACGGAAATAGCCTACCATGTTAACTCCTATTTGATTGGAGCGCAACAAATGTAAGACTAAACACGATTGGTCGGGCTATAAATACTATCTTGTGTTGTCAGGGGAAACGTGAAAAAGGAGTACTTTTTTGAAAAGATGTATAGACATGGTTTGATTGGGTAGAGCTGCGAATATACTCAATTCAGAGCGTCTGTTCCTTGCCACATCTTGTAATAAACCTACTAAGAAGCAGTGCGTTGAGCACCAGTGTATATTTTTTATAAAATAAAGCCTGGGACATCGGCAGATCGGAGTTGTGCTATATTCCTTGCCAGTCAACGAAACTGTTTATTATTATTTCCATGAATTGTGGTAAGCTTGAAATATTCAATATCTTTTAATGAAAATTGAATGTAAATTGATAATTTATGTCTGTATATATATGTGTAGTTCAGTAGCGAACATGATGTAAAGCCTATAGTGCTCCAGCCTGAACAGAAGGTGTCGGAGGAAAGTAAAACTGCATGGAATGGCCAAACAGTACACTGACACCTAGATTATTGACTAGAAAGAAATAATGCTGGAATTGCAGAGGCGTAGTAACCATTAGGGAGGAAAATACTGGTATAAAGTATTTCAGATGAAGCTGACAGTTGGCCTAACGCTCTGAACTCAATGTTTGTGACGTATTGTGCTCAGTGTAGAAATCGAGTATAAATTAGTTATGAAGTAGGAGGTACAACCTTCTTGTTTCAGGGACCGTGGTCTTAAAGTTATTGAGCAGCACCTGGTCAGAGCTTTGCTGAAGCCAGAGGTGGACAGCATACTCCTTGGTCCATATAGCAACCAGTGGGGTGGCTCCAGAACTCATTAAAGTAATCGAGCAGAGGAGTCTTTTACTGCAGTCATCACGAAAGATAAGAGAGTGTGGCCATGGAGCTCAACATTATGTACCCCCCATCTTAAAATGACATTGTAAAATAAAATTAAGAGGGGAATTTAATTGTTTTAATACCAGGAACTGAGAACATCTCCAATACTAGTTCCAATAGAAACAAACTATTGAAGTCATGATGACAAATACCAACAGAGCTTGAACAAAACAAAACCAGTATTACCTCATATTACCACTACAAAACTGACACACATAGGATACTATTAATAATATATGTCACTACAAGATTCATATTAATAAATTCTGTACATATAACTTGTAATTACAATTGATTGTGATTCCTGGTTCCCTTTGTATTTGAATCAGGACACATATACATTCATGACAGCACTGAATACATATTGTTATTTGAAAAGTTATCAGTGACTCCTTCAAGATATCCTCGTAGAGTGTTTTATGTATGTGAGTGTCACAGTGTTGTCAAGTGTGGTGGAATAAATTAAATTGTTTATCTGTCTGTTGTTGTTATGACTTACACTTCATCATACACATACCCTAGACATATAACGTAGTCATCACACTATTCCAGAATAATTCTGACTGAGGTATACATATGTGGCAGCAAGTAAGGTTATCTATAATACACTACTCTTATTAGATATAGATACCTTCACAGCTGATCTCAGTCAGTACACTAAGTCCCCTATAAATATTTATAACATCCCACTTTACCACATATATTGGGGTCTCGCTCTCGGGATTTTGAATCTTTCCCTATTTAAAATATTGGGGGTAATTCACTTCAGGGAATAATAAGAATTAAAAGGTATCCTTGGGTGAAAATAAATAAGGTTGAGCTCACAGTGCCTGTGTTGTCCTGAGTTAATTAGTCATAGATAAAATTGTTTAGTTAAAATATTTTAGACATTTATCTGTTAGACAATGGCCGACCTGGCAAAATTTCGATCTGCTGCTGTACAGACTGCGAAAGAGTTAGGAATGGACGGGCAAATTATGATTGCTTATGTCACTGCTGAATGTGACAAATATATTGAACGGGAAGAAAGAAGATTAGAAAAAGAGGCCGAAAGAAAATTAGAGGCTGAGACTAAGCGGTTGCAGATTGAGGCTGAGGCTAAGCGGTTGCAGATTGAGGCAGAGGCTAAGAAATTGGAGGCAGAAAGAGAAGACAAGCGATTAGCGGCAGAAAGGGAAGCAGAAGAAAGAAGATTGACTGCAGAGAGGGAAGCAGAAAAGGAGGAGAAGAGATTACAAAGGGAACATGAGTTACGACTAAGGGAGTTTGAGTTTCAGGGCCATGCTCCTGAAAATGGTGCCAGTCCCTTTGCCTCTGATGCCACTGCTAGCCAGGGAGCCTCAACCTCAGCTATGAATTTTCATTTAGATCATTTTGTTGAGAAAGACGATGATATAGAGAGCTATCTAAATAGGTATGAACTATTAGCTACCACGTATGGGTTAGAGAGAGAAAGGTGGAGCTTAAAGTTATCTCAAGGACTTCGTGGGGCAGCTTATGAAGTTTTTGCAAAAATGAGCAGAAGTGATCAGGAAAATTATGACATGCTAAAGCAGGCTCTTTTGTTAAGATATGAAAAGAATGCAGAATTTTATAGGAAAAAATTTAGGAATGCTAAACTACTGTCAGGTGAAACCTATCACCAGTTCTCTGCACGAATAGAGACATACTTGGAGAAATGGACTTCTCTGGGGAAAACCCAAGATCTTAAGGAAATGGTCCTTATAGAGCAATTAAGAGAGTCCATGGCTCCAGACCTGAGAAAGTTTCTCATGGAACAAGGTGCAGAGAGGCTGGGTGAGTTGCTAAATGTTGCTGAAAGGTATCAAGCAGCTCAAGCAGAGGTAACAGGTAATAAAAAGAAACAAGTGGATAACTTTAGGGCACCACAGAACTTTAATAAATTTGATCCTAGGGATCAAAACAAAGGTAAGCACCAGTTTGATAGGCCACGGTATGAAAATAAAAATAAAACCCCACAATTCGATGAAAGGAAATATGATGAAAGAAAATCTTTCAACCAAGGAAAAAGGTGGTGTAAAAATTGTAAGATGAACAATCATGACACTGACTATTGTAGAAGGAAACCTGTGTATATGGCCACCCTTCAGGTCAGGTCGACCTCAAGACAGGAGGAGGATATTATGTTGAATACCACTCCAGATGAGATGAGGAAGGCACAGGCTGGGGATAAAACACTCAAGCCTTGTTTCAGGAAATTGTCAACTTGTCATACAACTCCAGGCAAGGGAGATTTTTACATGAAAAACAAGTTGATGTATAGGAAGACTGGAGCTAGATCCAAAGGTCAGGGACAGCTGGTACTTCCTAAAAGATATAGGGCAGACTTAATAAGGAGCCTACATGTGAAACCAGATGGGGACCATGAGAAGATAGGTACCATCATTCAAAAGGTGGCTCACAATTATTATTGGCCCAAAGCAAGATGGGACATTGAGAATTTTGTAGAAAGGTGTAGCATAGCACATGAGGGAACACCCACAAGTGGGAACATTGATCAGGACCTGGACACGCCACGGGGCAAAATTAGGCCTGATAATAAAAAGAAAAATAGATTTGATAAAGTGGACCAAATGGAATGGGAAGCCCCTTTTCACGGACAAGCTTCACTTAACTGTTTTACAATGGCCACTATGAGGAGAGTGCAAAAAGATGTCTTACCCCAGGATAAGCCGAAAATTCCTCAATCGGACTTAAACAAACTGGAGGAAGAGGATGTAGAGAGGAAATCTCTCATCAAGAATCTTAAGTGGGGAGAAAGCCCCAAAAGAAAAATTGGTAGCGGTCGTTTTGTGCATGATAATTCTGGGAAGAAAAATCATCACTATAGAGCTTCGAGTGGAAGAGACCATACCGGTGCATGGACAAATAGGTCCACAAAATTAAAGGTCCATATGTAGCTTTGTTAAGAACGTGGACTGATGAAAAGGCAGAGGAAAACATTACATCTTCATACCAATATGTGAATGAGCTGACCACTCGTTTAAAAACTGGCTGGAAACTTGCCAACGAAAATTTGAAACAAGCCAGGAAGAAACATGCTGCCTATTATAACAGGAAGGCGAAAGACAGAGATTTAGCTGTGGGAGAGAAGGTACTGCTTCTTCTCCCCGGGAGTCAGAATAAGTTACAAATTGGATGGCAGGGTCCATATACAGTTCTAGAGAAGGTGTCTAGAACAAATTATAAGATAGATAAGAAGGGGAAAGAAAAAATCTATCATGTGAATCTCCTGAAGAAATATTTGGAAAGAGAACATCAGGAAGAGACACACTTGTTGACCTTGTCCATCGCCATGGAGATGAAAAAGGAACCACTTTCATCATTTGAATATCCATTACACCCCTGTGAGACAGCAGCACAGGTGAAAATCAGTACACATTTAACAAAAACTCAGAAAGAGAGAGTGCAACAGGTTCTAAATAATCATGCAGAGGTGTTAACAGACCGACCAGGTCATACAAACCTATTGGAATATGATATGAAACTGATAGACCCCACACCTGTCTGTATGAAACCATATTCGATTCCGTTTGCTAAGGAGAAAGCTTTGAAGGAAGAGATAGACTATCTGTTGAAGGAAGGAATTATTTCACACAGTGAATCCTCGTATAGTTCCGGTGTTGTACTCTTAAGGAAGCCCTCTGGAGAACATAGACTCTGTATAGATTACAGGAGATTGAATGCTATTACAGAAGGACAGGTGGATCCGTTGCCGGATACAAATCAGCTGTTTGCCAGACTAAATAAAGCTAAATATTTCTCAAAAGTGGATCTGAGTAAAGGATATTATCAGATTCCAGTAAAGCCTGAGGTTAGACCATACCTAGCTTTTAGTACCTCAGAAGGACACTATGAGTTTAATAGATTGCCATTTGGATTGAAGAATGCGCCTAGTGTCTTCTCTAGAATGATGAGAAAATTATTGGACCCTCTGAATAATCCATGTATAACAAATTTTATGGATGATATCCTCATAGCAACAGAAACATTTGAGGAACACATTGACTCTCTGAACATGCTGTTTAATCGACTTGGGGAAGCAAATTTAACAGCCCGACCAACCAAATGTTGCGTTGGATGTAAAGAATTGGAATTTTTGGGGCACACAGTTTATCAGGGAAACATGACCCCTGACCCAAAGAATTTAGAGAAACTACAGAAAGCCCCGAGACCACAAACCAAGAAGGACGTGAGATCCTTTGTCTCATTATGTGGTTTCTACCAGAAGTATATCAAAAACTTTAAGTCCATATGTGCACCGTTAACTGATTTGACACGTAAAGGACATCCAGATCGCATTACATGGACACCACAATGTGAAATGGCTTACCAGGAATTGAAGGAAAAGCTCACAAGCAAACCTATTTTGAAATTACCTGACTTAAGTCAAGAATTCATTGTAAGAACGGATGCCAGTAATATTGGGTTAGGTGCAACTCTCCTACAGAAATCAGATGCATTGGATGGGGAATTAAGCCCAGTGGCATATGCTAGCAGAAAGTTGAATAAAGCTGAAATCAACTACTCAACTAGCGAAAAAGAATGTCTTGCAGTAATATGGGCAATAAAGAAATTCAATATTTATCTGTATGGAAAGGCATTTAAGTTGCAAACGGATCACAAACCTTTATCGTTTCTAGCACAGGCTAGGCATGAGAACTCTAGGTTACTCCGATGGTCCTTACTTTTGGCTCCATATAATTTTAGCATTGAGTATATATCTGGAAAAACAAATTTGGGAGCGGATTTTTTAAGCCGCCATCCGTGTGATGAGAATCACCGTAAACCCCAGAAATAATAATAAATTTCTCTATGTGTATATAGAATAAAGGACTGACATATAATGTCTGTTTTAAGAGGGGAGATGTCGTGGAATATTCTAATCCACATATATAAATTAAAAGGTAAATGTAAAGCCTAACAAATAAATTTAATAAAAGAAAAGAGAAATGGTAAAAGAAACAGTGCTGTCACAATGACTGTACGCAAAATCCCCTTGTGTTCTCATTCGTCTGCAAATTGTAACGCTTTCACGTTGATAGTAAAAGCCTACTGTATTATTACACGCTTTCGTCAATGAAACGTGTACTGTATTTCTTGGAAAAACCTTGAGATACGCAAGCTGATCAATGACCTAGATTTAATATTTCATTCATTCCATACACGGCGTAACTAAAAGACAGATAAAGCAGGAGAGAGAGAGGGACGAATGAAGGCAGGAAGCACGCAACACTACATGCGTCGCGCGATTAATAGTAACGCAAATCCCACGTGTAAGGCCACTAGCAATAACTTTTTTTCACATAGTCAGTGAAAAAGAAACACTACTACTACAAGAATCAGGTTTATAAATATGAAAAATGCTTATTAGGAAATATGAAATTCTACTGATTTACATCTAAGCTCCTGACTTTAGTATGACATAACAGTGGAAAAGGCAGGACATGTGGCGGTTCTAAACAACGAAAAGGAATAAAGAACAAATATACGACTATCTTTGGAAAACACATATTTTGAACGCAGCCACTTAGCTCTTTTAAATTTGTATATTTGGGTTCCTTAGGGCTTGCTGACAAAGAATATGTAAAACGTTACGCAAATAGTCTAGGAATTACCAAGTTATGGCCAAAATAAAATAGTGGGGGTGCCTGACAGCATGAAATCATTTCTGCTCATAAAATTTTTTTATAACGTGTTTGAAAAAACATTACGTTACGGAAATAGCCTACCATGTTAACTCCTATTTGATTGGAGCGCAACAAATGTAAGACTAAACACGATTGGTCGGGCTATAAATACTATCTTGTGTTGTCAGGGGAAACGTGAAAAAGGAGTACTTTTTTGAAAAGATGTATAGACATGGTTTGATTGGGTAGAGCTGCGAATATACTCAATTCAGAGCGTCTGTTCCTTGCCACATCTTGTAATAAACCTACTAAGAAGCAGTGCGTTGAGCACCAGTGTATATTTTTTATAAAATAAAGCCTGGGACATCGGCAGATCGGAGTTGTGCTATATTCCTTGCCAGTCAACGAAACTGTTTATTATTATTTCCATGAATTGTGATGAGCTTGAAATATTCAATATCTTTTAATGAAAATTGAATGTAAATTGATAATTTATGTCTGTATATATATGTGTAGTTCAGTAGCGAACATGATGTAAAGCCTATAGTGCTCCAGCCTGAACAGAAGGTGTCGGAGGAAAGTAAAACTGCATGGAATGGCCAAACAGTACACTGACACCTAGATTATTGACTAGAAAGAAATAATGCTGGAATTGCAGAGGCGTAGTAACCATTAGGGAGGAAAATACTGGTATAAAGTATTTCAGATGAAGCTGGCAGTTGGCCTAACGCTCTGAACTCAATGTTTGTGACGTATTGTGCTCAGTGTAGAAATCGAGTATAAATTAGTTA
The DNA here is from genome assembly GCA_024509875.1 of Oreohelix idahoensis. Lineage (NCBI taxonomy): Eukaryota > Metazoa > Mollusca > Gastropoda > Stylommatophora > Oreohelicidae > Oreohelix > Oreohelix idahoensis. The sequence goes on along the minus strand of JAMPIV010006772.1, from coordinate 3,253 downwards.
TGAAGTAGGAGGTACAACCTTCTTGTTTCAGGGACCGTGGTCTTAAAGTTATTGAGCAGCACCTGGTCAGAGCTTTGCTGAAGCCAGAGGTGGACAGCATACTCCTTGGTCCATATAGCAACCAGTGGGGTGGCTCCAGAACTCATTAAAGTAATCGAGCAGAGGAGTCTTTTACTGCAGTCATCACGAAAGATAAGAGAGTGTGGCCATGGAGCTCAACATTATGTACCCCCCATCTTAAAATGACATTGTAAAATAAAATTAAGAGGGGAATTTAATTGTTTTAATACCAGGAACTGAGAACATCTCCAATACTAGTTCCAATAGAAACAAACTATTGAAGTCATGATGACAAATACCAACAGAGCTTGAACAAAACAAAACCAGTATTACCTCATATTACCACTACAAAACTGACACACATAGGATACTATTAATAATATATGTCACTACAAGATTCATATTAATAAATTCTGTACATATAACTTGTAATTACAATTGATTGTGATTCCTGGTTCCCTTTGTATTTGAATCAGGACACATATACATTCATGACAGCACTGAATACATATTGTTATTTGAAAAGTTATCAGTGACTCCTTCAAGATATCCTCGTAGAGTGTTTTATGTATGTGAGTGTCACAGTGTTGTCAAGTGTGGTGGAATAAATTAAATTGTTTATCTGTCTGTTGTTGTTATGACTTACACTTCATCATACACATACCCTAGACATATAGTGCCAAATTTAGTTTGTTTATTTGTAGGAAAATATCCGATAAGTATGCAAGACTCTGAAGCCAATCACAGTCGTGTAACTTTGAAGTAAGTTGGAAAGGATGGTCTTCAAAAAAAAGTTGGACTTCATGTCTAAGTTCGAACAGCCGGGTAAGGACTTTACCACGAGAGAGCCACCTTACTTGTGTATGAAGGAGCAGGGTAGAATGAAGACTATTCATCTCTTCACACAGTGCTTTGAAAAGCCTGGAGCTTGTGGACTTTGACTTTATAAAATTAACCACTTTCACAGCTTCATCAAGAACGAGTTTTAATTCACCAGGGAGGCGGTTAGATGCAAGGCTTTGCCTGTGGATGCAGCAGTGGCTCCAGGTTATATTGGGGGCTACCTTCGTGACACGAGCGCGAAGACCGGAGTAGCAACCTGACATAGACATGGCTCCGTCAGTGCATATTCCACAACAATTAGACCAATTAATGTCCTTTTCTTTGAAATAAGAATCAATAGCATGAAATATATCCTCACCTCTTGTAAGCCCTGACAGAGAGGATGACAAAGCAAAAGGTTTTCTTCAACTTCATTGCTTTTCAAATACCTCACAATAACAAGCAAAACAGCGAAATTAGCAATATCTGTGCTTTCGTCAACTTGAATAGCAAAGAATTTACTATTTTTAATTCTACTTATTATTGTCGCTTCAACATCGTTAGACATATCCTGCATTCTTCGAGAAATTGTATTGTTCGAAAGAGGGATAACATTCATTTTGCGAACATGTTCCTCTCCGAGCATGCACAGAACGGCATCTTTTATACAAGGAGAAATTAAATTCTCAGCTATAGTATGATTTTTACCACATTTAACAATACGATAACTAATACGGTAGGAGGCTTCAACCGCATTTTCGTTATCTTTGTTAGCTGACGACAAGTACGATGTCACATTCTGTTGTTACTATAGGCGCTGAAAAAAAAATTGCGTTCCTTGTTTTCATAACTGGGGTGTTTTGTTTGTAAATGCCGCAAGAGTAACGAAGGTTTCATGCTGCCAATGTATAATACTTCCCGTCACACTACACAGTGGGGCTTAGCACAGTCCTCATCTCCTATAAACGAAAACCCATATTTCATGTAGTCGTCACTGTATTTTCTCTTTTTAGCTCTATGTAAAACTGAAGATCGTGTCTTTTCACTATCCTGCACCAAAGTCTTAGGCGTGTCTTGAGAAGTACTTGTCGACTGATCACATTCCACATTATGTTTCAGCTTTTTTTACTGTGCCAGTTTTCAACCACTGATCCATATCTGATAATACACGAATTGAACAATTAATCACTTTAAGTTAAGTTAAAACAATGATAAAAACTACTGTATATAGAAACAGTGTCTCACTGTCTCGCATTTGTAAAATTTGGGTCAAGAATCGACACTATTACTTCCGAGACATTAGACGCTCATAGATAGTGTGGAAGATCAAACAAGTCATTGATGAAATATTCAACGGCACAACTATAATCCCATAGTCATCATAATGAAGACTATTGTGTAAAAATATTTAATTGTGGTCAAACGAAACGAAGGCCCATAGATTTTCACACACGCCAGTCCAAGCAGACAGCACGCCAGTGGCGCGCAAGAAAACGGCGGAGATTGTCTCACACAGTTCATGTTTGTATAGTTATAGCGTTTGAATTAATTTCACAACTTTTGACTTGTCTTTTAATACTGTTGACATATGTATCTTTTTTTCCGCCATTACTCAATTTTTTCGCGTACCCTGAACCGTCCTGTCACGTACCCCAGGGGTACGGCGTACCATAGGTTGGGAACCGCTGTTCTAATGTGACTATATTTCAAAACCTAATCCAGGACAAAAATAGTAGATTTGACCTATTTTCAATGCAAAAAAATCGGGGACCCAAAAGGGTAAAGGAAAAGAAGGTCAAAACAGTCTGAGGACATGTCCCGGAAAAAAATCAAGTTTAATGTCAATTGTAAAATAATATACATTTTATATATACATTTGAATAACATTGATAACGCTACATTTTACTGTATACGTTAAACTACTTAAACTAATAAGAGAGAAAAACATCCAATAATCCTTACTTAAGGTGAAGCTGAGATACTGTTAATATTTCAGATGAGTGGGATTTTTATCAGATAGGTCCTTCTTTGCAAAGCAGCATCTTAAAAAATTCAACACATGTTTCCTCACAGTTTACTTTGGTTGTCAAATAGCTTTCAAAGTTTGGTAACACCTAGCTGTGTTTTATCACTTGCCCATAAGCTGTTCATCAAAGAAAACTCTCTTTCTGAAAGCCATTTGTTCCAGGGGCTTCTAATAGCAAGCTAATTGCTCTTCTTGGTCACCAAATTTTATCAGTAGCTCTGAAAGAAAGGTGGGTTTTAACGACGAGCATAATTGCAGCTTGTAAAGGACGGCTCCTCTTATGTTTCTCACAGCCTTATGGGTCTTTTAATTCACCACGTCCACTATTGGCTTATCGAAAACCGG
>JAMPIV010006771.1:10000-72790 GCA_024509875.1 Oreohelix idahoensis | reverse complement strand
TGACCCAACATATAAGTGGAATTCGCATGTACATGCACTGACAAACAATCGGCACAAAATGTTTACCGGTTATCTAAATAAAAACATTTTTCATAGATAAGGAGACCACGAAAAATGCTCTATACATCCCATATACAAACACAACTAACCCCAATTGTTCAGCAATTGTGGGATGGCTACTCCTTATGTCCAACAATAAAAAGACTCTACTCAATACAAAAATGCGCAGTGCGGCCTAGTTTCAGACAAAAACCTCATTACAGTGTGCAGACCCATATAAATATTCTTATCAAACTTATTGTCCACTAAGAAAGCTACTTTCTCTTCAACACAAGGCCAAATTCTATTCAAAAAAATCGATCACAGATTGTTTTTTACTCAGGCGTATCTGGTGGCCTATTTTAAATACAATGGCTAAGACGCAGCCACTCACGCTTAAACAAGATTACCCAATGCCCAAACCTAGGCTCAACTTATTCAAGAATAGTTTAGCTTTTCCTGCTGCTCATCTGTGGGAATAATCTTTTCACACGGACCATAAAATAAGCCAAAACGCTTAGTCCATGTTCATTTTTCAATTCACAGACTTTTCAAATACATAATGAGTGTCAGATTACCACTGTGTTGACAACAAAATTTTGACTTTTTGTGTGTATCTGAGATTAAACCAAGTTACCTTTATGTTGTTTGGGCTGCTGAATATAAAAAATGGCCTTTTAAAACACCAGCTTGTAATGAGTTTCTGGAGCATCTCTCACAAGGGTCCAACAATAGTCTGCTAGAATTGCTGCATTCCATTACCCTTTGGTACCTTTCTTCGAGGGTAGTAATGTCCTGATGAAATCGTTCCCCATGCTCGTCGATGACAGCACCGCAGTTACAGGGAAGAAATCCAGATGAGAGTGTAAAAAGTGTAATTTCAAAGACATGTTGCACCCTAGTCTCTCGTAGCGCTTCAAGAAGGTTTCTACAAGCTCCTGGTAATTGTCAGCCTTATTGTTTCCTAGAAAGTTTGTGGCTACTTGCTGGAAAGCATTCCAAGCTAACTTTTCATCACCTATGAGGATATCCTCAAAACGCTATCTCGGAAGAGCTGACGTATCTGTGGACCGACAAATATACCTTCCTTGATTTTGGCCTCACTAAGTCTTGGAAGTTTATCACGAAGGTATTAAACTCCTGCTCCATTTCGATCCATGGCCTTTACAAAATTCTTCATTAGTCCAAGTTTGATGTGGAAAGGAGGGAGCAAGATCCTGTGGGATTCTACAAGTGGTTCGTTAAGTACATTCTTTTTCCCCCGGTTCAAGTGATTGTCGTTGGCGCCAATCCTTTTTTCTTGTAGTGGGAAGTCCTGGCACGGCTGTCCCACATACAGGAAACATCAAAACTTTGTGTAACCCTGCTGTAGCCCCATTAAGATCGCAATGACCTTCAAGGCATCACAAATCTGCCACTTATACTTGTCATACTTGATAGTGTGTAACAGTTGTTTCATGTTGTTGTTCGTTTCTTTCATGTGGACTGCATACCAGAGTGGAACAGATGGTAAAACGTTACCATTATGGAGCAGCAAAGCTTTTAAGCTCAACTTACGCGAATCAGTGAACAGCCTCAAATCGCCGTCTTTGTAGTTGATGTGTAGTGCTGCCATCAGACCCACTACATCAATGCAAGCAATGAGGTTATCTGTCATTTTGAAATATGGAAGCAGAACTTTTTTGCCGAGCACGAAACACAGACACATGCACATTTTCTTCTAGAAGATTCCATTGCTGCAGCCTGAACCCCAACAGCCCTGCTTTATTTCTTGGCAATTCCAGATCTCTCACTAGATCATTCAATTCACTCTGGGTAATTTTATGTGGCTGTGCAGACTCTTCAATAGGCGCGAAATCAGGATCTCTTGGTGTAGATGCTTTCACAGGTGACGGATGTCCACTGGTCTTATTATCTTCTTCATCATCCAGAGTATAGGATTCTGGTGGGTCCAGAACAGGAAGTCCTTCCCCATGAGGAACTGGCCGCGTAGTAGAGGGAATATTCGGATAGGTCACAGGCCGATTTTTCTTCTTAGAAGTATCATGTCCAATTGGAGGAGTCATGCAAAAGTAACAATCATTAAGATGGTTTGTCGGTTCCCTCCACACCATTGGAACTGCAAAATGCGCAAGGCTATAGAAAAGAGACAGTCTAGGTCATTCGCGCCGGGAAGGTGAAGCCAACAGCCTACTGGAGCTAATTCGCGATTTTTAAGTTCATATTTGTGATCAGCATGTCCAAATGTGATTTTATTTTATTGTATTTTATTTTGTTATTTGATTATTTAAGTAATATTTAAGATACAAGTAAGAATAAATGGATTCAGTATGGAAGAAGAGAGAAAGGAAGGGCAGAATGTTAGACGGGCCTGCTTGCCCAATTCAAAACCCTTTGAAAATAAAGTTCGTTCGTTCGTTCTTTCTGTTAGTCTAAAATTGTTTCTTTATGCTTTTGTCTTTCTCATTCTTCCCAAGTTGATATAAATGTAACTTTAATTTCCATTTTATTTATTCATGCCACTCTGTAATTTTACTTATTATTTGTACCTGCATTGTGGAATCCCGTGGAATCTCTGCCCACACAAAGAAAACCCTCCCCCCAGGCATGTCACAGGAGAAGTAGTGCATAGAACTGCCAACCTCATCACTGTCAAATAAATTGTCACATAAACTAATGCTGCTAAACCACATGAATGTTTAGGTTAAGGCTTCCTGCAAGTTGACAGACCACAGTGGTGGTTCAATGCATCAAAGGTGTGAAAGGAAATTGTTAATAATGTGTTTCTTTCTCATCTCTTTAACCAATATCTGTTTCCGCCTGATGCGTTGTAAATACCACATTCTAGCTTTTCTCACTGCAGCATATCTCTATCGCTCCTGTCATGATATACATGATATACATGTGTGTGGGCGAAGAATGGTGTAAAATGTTTAATAATTGACTTGTTTACATGTGTGTGTGAAGAATGGCGTAAAATGTTTAGTGTGCACTATTATTATTAAAGTACGCAAGCTTGACGTGTTACATATTAACTTCACTGTAAGTAGCATGTAGCGTGACTGAAGAGTATTCAGGGGCGTACAAGTATGAATTGAGGTTTATTAGCGCCTGTGAAAAGCGTGCGGAGTGAACGTAGTGAGCATACTTGGTAGAGAGAATACTGAGACGCTTTAGGGAATTCTATGGCCATCCGTCGTCGGAGACGATTTGTATCTTGTAGATCTGTGAATAGTGTCTGTGACTTTTGATTATTATATAGTGTATTTGACGCGATGATGTTCCGCGTAATGTGTATCTACAAGGCGTTATACATTATTGCTTACCACCGCGTTGTGCCCTTTTCCGCTCTTGGAAGTGGATGGATTAATAGGCGCGTCGTTTTCCCGTGCCAGGAAGAGGCATATGGTAAGACCATTATATACTAATTGAATGCGCGTTGTTTGCTTTACCGCGTCAAGGATAGGTCTATGTTATAAGACCCTGGCTGTTCCAGTATTTGGAAGCCTAACAGGAGCTTTGGTAAAAGCCTGCATATTAGATGCAAGTTGTGATTATCACGTACTGTAAAGTTATGGATGAACTTGGATGCCTGGTGATCAGACGAGAGAGGTATATGTGCAAGGGGTGAATGCCGCACTTACATTGGATGCAGTTGCTGCCTGTACTTTAGAATGACTATACCACATATTCTTTTGATGCAAGTATTGTCTGCTATTGTTACTGATGTCCAGGACTATGCTGTGAAGATTATATGTATGGAACTGTGACCCAGATGTCTGTCAAGTTATTTATTTGTGTATGTACTGTCTTGAGTGAGACTGTCCATCCAATTTATACACCAAATATTAGACAGTAAGATGCACTACAAAATCTACCCCGTGATATTTATTTGGAGGGTCGTACTAGCACGTTATACTGGGGAAGAAGTTTCGTGACAGCTCCCACATATAGTTGTATCTAGCATCTCCGTTTCTATACGGCTCATTGTTTTATCTTGTCCAAATATGCGTGTTTGTATATCATCTTTTCCATGTTATTTTCAATCTGATCACTTCTATTCATATTAATGCTCGTCCCTGGCTCCTATATCTATAGCTACGTTGTCTTTGATGTAGTCAGTCTATTCACATGCCCTTCTATTTACATATCTCTCTAATCGGCTGTATTATATGAGGTGTCGAGCGCAGAATTTCAGTTGCTAGCGCGCAGTGGCTTCACGCCTTGTCGGCTTCGCGATGTGTGTCAGTGTCTGTCCCTAGTCGTGGTGTGCTGCGGAGCGACTGTAATAATTTGTCTTTACTTTGAATAAATGGGTGCTTTCACAATTGCCTCCGGCTGGCGGAATTGTGGAGTTTAAAGCTGCTAACAAGGTAGAATGGGTTCATTTTCTACACAAGACAACAGGAGGCTCTTGGGTGTCATGACTCAGGTGGGCCCGGCCCCCTTAGAGTGTAAAGGAGAATAATTGGCCGAAACACTTGTTCGACGGGGGGACGGCTTCTGATGATCAGATTGTCTCCTGTTGTATCGCTCTGTATAGAGTTTCCTATCATCTCTCATCTCATACTGTATTTCTATATTCCTTCTTCCCTCTTACCTACTTCGTCTAGTCATGTCTCAAGGAAGATTACAGGAAAATATTTATCGCTTGTCAAATGAAGGAATTATTTCTCTTAATTTTACGTATTACCTTTCTCGCCTTCTCGACATTTCACTAGAAGTTAACACAGCAAGACAATGACGCAAACAGTATAGACTATGAAATAAAATTTAAAAAAAAAAAAGAAGAGAGAAGCTGAGAAGTTTGATTTCGTGTTGGAAGAAAATTAAAGCACATGAAAGTTGGAGAGATAGTACAGGAGGAAAAGAAGGTAAAGCATTGAGAACATATGGAGAGAAAGCAGTATGACGGCGAGAAATTTGACAGAGAGGACAGTGAATGAAAAGAGAGAAAGAGAAGGAGATAAACAAATTTAACAAGAGAGTGGGAAAGAGACACAGAGATGACATTGATATATAGCGAGAAGAGTAAAAGAGAAAGAGAGGACAATAAAGTATATGGAGAAAAATGTGTGTGTGTGAGAGAGAGAGAGAGAGAGAGAGAGAGATATAATGAGAAAGTAGATAAAAATAGACAGTTAGACATAGTAAGATATTTGAGATAAAGGTCCGACAGAAATAGTGAGAAGTTTTAGAGGAACAGAAGACAATGGGCTTTAGAGAAAAAGTTGCAAGATAGAGAAATGTGAGGCAAGTTGACTTGTTTAGAGAAGGAGAGGACAGGGAGGTATATTAAAGTAACTGAGAAAGAGGGAGGGCAGTGAGGTACAGGAAGGAAGTTGAGACAGGAGAGTATGTGGAACAGAATGAAGAATAAGGAAACATAACAAAGTGGGTTATAAAAAAATAACTGTGAAGAAGAGGATGAAGAATGAGGAAACATAATAAAGTGAGTATAAAAAAAAATGTGAAGAAGAGGATGAAGAATGAGGAAACATAATAAAGTGAGTATAAAAAAAACTGTGAGGAACAGAATAAAGAGTGAAGGACAGAAAGAGTGAGAGGGGGTAAATAAGAAAGAGAATAACATGAGTAACAGAAGGAATTATTACTGTCATGAAAGTTGTGAATGCAGTAAGGACCTTAATGTTCTTGTTGCTGTAATGTGTAATGACATGTTGTGTGTTTTGCAAATATGAGCTCTCTGATAACGTTGTCGTTAAAAAATATAACCTTTTGATCACAAATTTAAAAATGCCATGTTAATGAAAACTAAGATGATATTGCTATTAATAGTAATGTTTATTATTGCCTCATAAATGTGGAAACAGACATAGAGTTTAATAACACACACTCTTATTTGTTGATTTAGACACAGATAGTTTAATAGGGTAGAAAAATGAGAAATTACCGTAATTGAGTTCCGTATTCGCTCCAATCTTTCCACAATGGACCAGGTTGTTGCACATCCAATCCAAGTTCCTTCCCGGCATAAACACACACGCCCCACTAGATCCAGGACACGTTGCTGTGGTGTATGTGGAAATGATGCAGCCATCTTCCTCGATTCTGCTGACACAATGACCCACGCTAACTTTTTTACACCATCCGTGGGGGTGGGACACTATTACCGTAAGAATGGGCTCAAGTGTAGCTTGCTCTACAGACAATTGTCTCTTCTCGTGCCCAGTCCAGATTGTCTTGTACTTATCAGCAACGACCTTGTATAGAACATTCCTATGTTTCACCATCTTATCAAGTCTGTCTGCCAGGTCCAGATCGTGGATCACATATCTCATCTCACACATGTTGCTCTCCATGTCCCTCCACACATGTGACATACCACTAAGTGTGATGACCCCGTCGCAGACATCAGGCTTCGAACCATTATTAAAAAACAGATGACACGTGGTGTGTGCTCCTTCTATGTCATCGTAGACAACATGAGCCGCTGTGAGTATGTTGATGTGAGCAAACAGTGTTTTTGGTGTAGGAGAGTTCAGACATACCTTACACTCACAGGTTTTATTGTTGCTGTATTTGTTAGGGTATTTATCAACTTCACAAACCCATCCAGTCCCACACATCTTCATGTTACTACCCCTGTTCCTGTAGCCCGGGTAAGGCTTGTCACTATCAGGAATAGTCCCAGGTCTCCTCTCACTGACATACTTGACTAACACGTGGACAGTTACATCTGACTGAGCCAGGATATACCTTACTAGATCATTGTCTTGGTAACCATGTGGGAGATGGTCAACATTAAATTGGTCTACAGATATAAACTTCAGGTGACCTGGATTCTTTTCACAAACGCAAAGATGTCTGTAGATATCTGCTTCTAATCCATGATTGGCCTTTCTTTCCAAGGATCCTGGAAGATATATACAGAAATAACCATCAACATAATATTATCTCTGTAAATATCATGATCAAATAGTCACATATAACATAATGTTATATATTTTAACAACAATCATCAGTGTTGTCAGTGTTCAACTAATCGTCTTCATCACTCTCTGTCTCTCTAATCTTCTATATCTTTCTGTGTCTGTCTACTCTCTTTTATGTCCATATCTTTTTGACTGATCTCCGCCATCTGTATCTGCATCTCTCCATAAAATCTCCCCTATCCTTATCAATTACGTTCTCTTACATTACTTATCTTTATTCGTGTCTCTCTCTGATCTCTTCAAACAATGTCAGTGTCTTCCTCATATAACCTCTAGAGATTGGTCTCTCATTTCTCCTATAACCATATCTGGTACTTGCACTCCGATCTCTATCTGTACTCATGTCTACTATACTCTTTCTACTTTTCTGTATGTACTAGTTCCCCTCTACTAACAATGTTTATGTATACTCGTGCTTCTTTTTTCTAACTATAATCTTCTCCCAACTTCTCTATCTATACTTATAACACCTTTTACTTACTTACTTACTTAGTCGTTCCCCTTCTACCGTGAGGTGTAGAGGTTTGGAAGAGAGAGCGCCAGACTATTCTATCGGCTGTCTTCCTCCTGACCTGGTTCCATTCTAGTCCTCGGTCCTTCAAAGATTGTCTAATGTTGTCCTCCCAGCGGACTCTGGGTCGTCCTCGGGGTCTGGATCCTTGGCTCTTTGTTTCCCATGCTTGTCGTGGTAGCCGATCTTCTCCCATTCTGCAGACATGACCAAACCATCTTAGTTGGGACTGATCTACTTGGGTCTGTACGGGGTGGCATTTTAGGCCTTGACGTATCGTCTGGTTGCGTACCATGTCTCTTCTTGTTACTTCAACCACCTTCCTCAGATACCTCATTTCTGAGGTTTTAACACCTTTTACACCTATATTAATTCCCTCTTAAAATGTCTCAATCGATATTCATGCACCTCTCTTAAATCCATTCTGTTTCATACCCCTCTTTAATTCCTTTATTTATCTTAATGCCTCTTTCTGACCTCATCTATCCATTTTTATTCATCTCTTTAACCCACTCCCCTCTCTAGCCCATGCCACGCTGAGGTAGGTTCTATCTATAAACGCACTACTCTCTCACCACATCTATAGTTGCACCTCTCTTTAACTTTCTCTATAATGTGTGCTTTGCTTTGAGTTTCTCTAGGCACATTTATGGCCTCACTGTCATCCTTTCTTGTGTGACGGTATTGCCTTCCCTGCTTTGCAGTAGTGGTCCAACAGTGGCCAAAACTCAAGAGTATCTAATAGTGGCTTAAATGGAGTCTACCTTTACACAAGATTACTCTTGGCAGAGATGCAGATAGAAGGGTAATAACGCTTCTATCACATGGGAGTGTTCACATGATATTCAGAATAAGTGAGAACAATACTGCACTGGCTGAGTTTGTTAACTCTATTATTCTAGTATAGCTCTGTTTAGAGTGTTTGTGTGTAGTAAATTGACTAAGACAAACATGCAGTAACTTTAAAATGATTAAATCTAAATTAAAATAAATAAATAAATACATAAATACATAAATACATACATACATACATACATACATACATACACACATACATACATACATACATACATACATACATACATACATACATACATACATACATACATACATACATACATACATACATACATACATACATACATACATATCAGAATCTTTATTATCCAAAAAAATACATTAACATGTACTTGATATAGTATAAAAACACCATATCATATCGGATAATCATTTAGAGTCCGTAAGTGTGCTAAACTCCGCCCAGGAAACATCGCCAAACGTTCATAATCCGTTGAATTCAATTCGTACACAGTTTACAAGCGGACAAACATGCGGACATACATACATACATACATACATACATACATACATACATACATACATACATACATACATACATACATACATACATACATACATACATACATACATACATACATACATACATACATACATACATACATACATACATACATACATACATACATACATACATACATACATACATACATACATACATACATACATACATACATTCATTCATACATACATACATACATACATACATACATACATACATACATACATACATACATACATACATACATATCAGAATCTTTATTCTCCATAAAATACATTAATATGTACAGACATGATATAATAGATACAACATGGCATATAGGAGAATCATTAGAATTTACATAAAGTGTTGAAGACGTCTCAAGTAGTTATATGTGGGTGTTTTTACATCGAACCTTTGTGTTACACATACATAAAAATTTTTAAGCTTTCTAAAAGACATTGGCATATAATGATATGATATAACCTGCCAAAAAATGAGAATTATTGAAATTTACAAAATGTGTGTGGAATACCATTCAAGTTGAGCAATATGGTTGTTTTTACATGGGGGTTTTTTCAGATTTTCTGTTTGCCATAAAAAAGGGTTGACAGCTAGTAGAGTGAGATATTAAATATAGCATCAAATACAATAGTCGTTTGGTATAGTAGACAGAGCACAATTGAGATTAGACGGTGGGGAAAACATTTCAGCAATTTAACATGGGTGTTTTTTACATCGAAGTTTCCATATTCTGTAAGAACCTATAATTGCACTGATTACTGACATATTTACATAAAAACCTTTGCTTCAAATTTCCGCAACCCTAGCCACATTAATCCACTCACACACTTCCCATGCACATGACCCAAACTACCAATTATCAGTACGATTACATGCGTACGATAGCCTAGTTCGTTAATTTCTGCAGCCAGTGGATAGTACTTAGCAAATTTATGTTGGTATCATTTATCTAAATGGGCGTCAAATGGTATTGCTGCCTGTACTATACGTGCTGGTTTGTTCTGTCGATTGATTATCGTTGAATCAGGTTTTACGGCATGTGTCTTAAAATGAGGTGTTACTGCTGCCGTAAAGTGATGGTTTAACTATTATCTCTCCACGTTATTTATTGTTATGTCACTCTTATTATTGTATGAGAATTTCAGTTTCTCATAAATAATGTCTACAGCTCTATTGTGCCTTTGTTGGTATAATGTTTGAAATTTGGTACTAATCCATTCAATAAATGTGGACACTGTTTCGTATGGGTGGTTACATATTTTGCACATTTTCGTGTATGTCTGTGGGTAATATAGATGTAAAAGCCTTTCGCATTCCAGCAACTGTAACCTCGATCTCACAGCAAATGAAAGTATTTTACCCTCACTTAATTTAAAACATTAGATAGAAAACTAGATGACAAATGAATGGTTTACCACATTTCATTTCGCGCATATTCTCCCTTGTGATGATTTACTTTTTAGTTCACTTAGAATTAGGTTAAGTTTATGTGATTTAAAATCCAGAATAAAAAGCATTTGCTGACTTGTATGTTAGACTCACATCTTCATCTACATCTAATGTACAGTGTAATGGCCACTGTCATCCACTTTCACACTCACTCCTTCACGCGCGCATTCTTCATTCAGTTCTACCCAAAATGATTTTGGCCAATTCACCTTCGATCTTTTAGCTAGATGGTTTGTTTCATTTAACTCGTAACTTGCAAAGTTATTCCTTTCATCACCTACTTGGTCTATTTTACGTTTTTTCATATGTCTATCTAACGAATTTATCGCTGCAGTTTTTACAAGACTATCATCACAATTGAGCATACTGACAAGGAATGAAATATGTCGAGAGTGGTATAATATGAAGGGGTTTGGTATGCCAAGGCCACCCTTCGACCTGGACAAAAGAAATAGCTCTTGTGGATGATTCATTTAGCGCTAGCCCCATGTTCTAACGTGGTGTACAATTTCATCTTCAATTTCTTTAAGTTGTTTTTTTCTGTGAAAGTTTATGTTAGAAAAATAAAACATGAGAGGACCGAAACACATCGGGTTAATTAATGAGATCTTTGCTGATGTTGGTAGTGGGGGCAAACGCTTAATTTGGTTAAATTTGATCTAAATTCTAATATAAGGCTGCTTGCTTGAAACTGGTCCGATGTATTATCAATTGTAATGTCATGTCCTAGGTATCTGTAGGAACGCCCTCGATCAGAAGAGGGGATTTCATGACCTTGGATATTAATGTCCATCTTACGAGTGTTGACCCAATTGTTTCCGCTTCGGTGACCGCTGAACACTGCACACTTTTGTGGCTTAACCTCCATCCCGCTGGTCTCCATAAATACTGTTGTCTTCTGTGCCATTGATTGTAAGTCGTGTATGTTGGTGGCGAAGAGACTTACGTCATCCACATACCCTTGAATGGGATTCGGTATGTGATGTATTTGATAACCTTGCTCAATCCACCGCAGCCATTTATCAATGCCTTGTTCAAATACAATGACACTCCATGGGCACCCCTGAATAATACCTTTCTTACGCTCGATCCGGTCTGTGATAGTACTGGCGTTTTTTAACTTGATATGAGGAGCCACTGTATATATCTTTGGTGATGTTGACAAAGACGTCCGGGTAGCCTGATTCGCTTAGCTCCCTTATCATAAACTCGTGGTCAATGCTGCCAAATGCATCTTTAATATCAATGAAGCACAGATAGGCCTTTCCTGATGAATGTAGAAAGTCACTAACTGCTGTTTTTAAGGTGAAGACATGTTCTTGAAGACCATTTCTTGGCAATGATCCTTTTTGCCGAGGTGACAGTCGCTGGGTGTCAACAATCCACTGCATGTGTCGAGATTGAATTAATTTCATGAACAGCTTGTAAAGTGATGATAGCAGAAAGAGAGATGGTCTCCAGTCTTCGATGGTGCTTAAATTTCCATTTTTAGGCACAAGGGTAATTACACCGTGCTTCCAGTCTGGTGGCACCCGTTGGTACATACATACATACGTACATACATACATACATACATACATACACACACACATACACATACACACACACACACATATATATATATATATATATTATACAATATATATATTAATATTATTTATATATATATATATATATATATATATATATATATAATATATACATATATATATATATAATATATATTTATATATATATATATTATATATATATATATATAATATATATATATTATATATATCTATATATATTATATATTATTCTTGCACACATCTTTGAACCTCAGCTGTGGTCGCCCAACTGTTCTCTTGCCATCTGCTAATTGTCCGTAGAAGAAGATATCTTTTGGGATGCGACCATCTCTTCCATGCGGCGAACATGGCCAAGCCAGCGAAGTCTGCGCTGTCTAAGCAGCGTATATACATACTTTGAAGGCCAGCACGTGACAACACCTCGACATTTGTCACTTTATCTTTCCACGAGATGCCGAGGATGCGGCGTAGACACCGCAAATGGAAGGTATTGAGCCTTCTTTCTTGCTTAGCATAGGTCGTCCAGGTCTCGCTGCCATATAGGAGTGTGCTGGTGACGCAGGCATTATATACCGCAGCTTTGGTCTTCATTGTGAGTTTAGAGTTTCCCCAAACACGCGATGTGAGGCGGGCAAAGGTAGCTGCAGCTTTGCCAATGCGGCTGTCGATTTCTGTATCCAGTGAGAGTTTGTCATTGATGGTAGACCCTAGGTATGTGAAGTGGTGCACCACTGCCAATTCATAGTTATCGATAGTGATAACTGGTGCAGCACCCACATCCTGACTCAGCACATTCGTTTTCTTTAGACTTATTGTGAGGCCAAAGTCCTTGCATGCTTTAGTGAAGCGATTCATCAAGCTCTGAAGCTCCTGTTGGCTTTGAGTGACGACTGCAGCATCATCAGCGAACAACAAGTCTCTTATAGTGACCCTTCTGATTTTTGTTTTTGCCTTCAGCCTTGAAAGATTAAACAGACGGCCATCTGACCTAGTGTGAAGGCATATTCCTTCAGTTGCATCTCTGAATGCATGTTTCAAGAGTAAGGCAAAGAAGATTCCGAAGAGGGTCGGAGCCAGAACACAGCCTTGTTTAACGCCACTTCGTATATCAAAGGGCTGTGACGTGCTTCCAGCATATTGGACTGTTCCCTTCATGTCGTCATGGAATGACTTTATCATTTCCAGCATTTTAGAAGGGCAGCCTATTTTCAGGAGGATTTTAAAGAGTCCATCCCTACTAACCAGGTCGAATGCTTTTGTGAGGTCTATAAAGGCGATATATAATGGTCTTTTCTGCTCTCTTGATTTTTCCTGAAGCTGGCGGAGAGAGAAGATCATGTCTGTTGTTGATCTGCCAGCTCGGAATCCACACTGTGCCTCTGGATATATGCGCTCAGCTAACTTGTGTAGTCGCATTAAGATGACTTTGGCAAAAACCTTACCAACAATACTAAGAAGAGAGATGCCTCTGTAGTTATTGCAATCACTTCTGTCTCCTTTATTTTTATACAGTGTTACAATCTTGGCATCTCGCATGTCTTGAGGAATAGTTGTCTCTTCCCAGCACTGGCACAGCATCCTATGCAGGGGATGTAATAGCGTGCTCTTACAGCATTTGATTAAATCAGGAGGAATCCCATCACTGCCTGGTGCTTTGCCAGAGGCCAAGCTATCAATGGCCTTACTGAGTTCCTCTAATGTTGGTTCGGCATCCAGCTCCTCCATAGTTGGCAGACTATTGACAGCATCAAGGGCTGCAGGCGTAACGGTATTGTCTCTAGCGTAAAGCTCAGAGTAGTGCTCGACCCACCTCTCCATCTGCTTACCCTTATCGGTTAGCTTCTCTCCGCTGATGGTTTTTAGCGGTGCCGTCTTACTTTTATGGGGGCCAAGTGCTTTCTTTATACCGTCATACATTTGTCTAATGTTGCCTGTTTGCGCTGCGATCTGGATGCTCTCACTGAGCTGGAGCCAATAGTCATTTGCACAGCGTCGAGCAGTTTGTTGAACTTTGCTTCTCGTAGCCCTCAGGATCTGTAGGGTTCTGGCACTCGGTGAACGTTTGTATTCATTCATAGCACTGCGCTTAGCTTCAATAACAGGTGCCATCACATCTGATGAAGCGTCAAACCAGTCATTTGACTTTGCTGTTTTCTTACCAAAGGTGGCAAGTGCAGTACTTTGAATGGTGTTCCGTAGATGCTCCCAGTTCTCTGTAATAGTATCACCATGCTGAGGGCTACTGAGCACTTTCTTGAAGGTCGCAGTGAATTGAGCGATCATGAAAGGGTCTGACATCTTGCTGGTATCAATGCGTGGTTTCCCTTCATGTCTGACACGATAGAGTTTTCTTGGTTGTGCTCTGATTTTGCAGCAAACCAAGGAGTGATCTGTGTCACAGTCTGCACTATGGTACGAGCGCGTGGAGAGCACAGACCTGAGGAGTGGCCTTCTGACGAGAATCAGGTCAAGTTGGTGCCAGTGCTTGGATCGTGGGTGTCTCCATGACACCTTATGCTGGGGTTTTGTCTGAAAGTAGGTGTTGGTCA
Organism: Oreohelix idahoensis; assembly: GCA_024509875.1. Classification (NCBI taxonomy): domain Eukaryota; kingdom Metazoa; phylum Mollusca; class Gastropoda; order Stylommatophora; family Oreohelicidae; genus Oreohelix; species Oreohelix idahoensis. Next base: position 58,352 of record JAMPIV010006771.1, on the reverse strand, counting down.
CGCAGAGGTCATGGTGGACGCACAACTCTAAGAGCCGTTGTCCATTTTCATTCATCTTGCCAATACCAAACCTGCCCAGACATGAAGGCCATGAAACATTATCGGCACCCACTCTAGCGTTAAAGTCACCAAGGAGAACAAGCTGTTCTTGCCTAGGTATGCTTTTGATAATTGCTGTTAGATTCTCGTAGAACTCATCTTTAGCTTCTGAGGCAGAGTACAGAGTAGGAGCATACACACTGACAAGGGTGATGGGACCTGTGCTAGTTTGCAGGCGGAGCGTTAACAGGCGTTCTGATCCATTCTCGCCTGGTTCAACCATGTTAGTTAGCGATTTTTTGACCGCAAAACCTACTCCGTGTTCTCTAGCTTTATTAAGATCTTTCCCTTGCCAATAAAATGTGTAGTCCTTCTCGCTCACCGTTCCAGAGCCCGCCAGGCGCGTTTCCTGAAGTGCAGCTATATCCACCTGAAGTCGTTTAAGCTCATCATTAATTATGGCTGTCTTCCTTACATCGTTTACATCCTGTAGGTTTTTCGGATAGTCCAGTCAACATAGTCCGGACGTTCCAGCATCCCAATCTGAGAGTTTGCTTATTTCTATTTTTTCGATAATTGCTTGGTGCAAAATTTTTCTGTCCACAGTTCGGGTTTGACCCTAATCCCCATGCACCCAATGGGGAAAGCAGACAGTGGCGGGACAACACCTTATTGACTGGGGGCTGCCCAGCTTGAAGCGGGCGGTAGCTGTCCAGTGAGATCCTAGAACCTCTCCCACTGTCGGAAGTAGCCCCTGGCGCCATGCCCTACGCCAATTGGGCAAAATGCTTATAACCGGTAACTGCTACTTCCCGTGTTTTGCTGACACCTATAGGGTGAAGCTGGAGTGTCCTCTCCAGGGCGCGAGCTTGGGCACAGTTATATGGAGAGCAAGCTGTTGCCCATGCAGCATGTTCCCCCTCTCCACACAGCCGGTAGATCCAAAGGAACGGCAGTAGCCGATACAGTTTGGTACCAGCCATGTCGCAGGAGTTGCCAGAATAATGTCGAATCGACATTAGACTGCCTTAGGGACTCCGACTCCGATATATATATATATATATATATATATATATATATAGATATATATATATATATATATATATATATATATATATATATATATATATATATATATATATATATATTAGTAGAATTTTAATATAGCGACTGTAGTGTAAACTGTAAAATACAATAAATTTATAGTTAATTACACGAGAGTCCTTTTGGCCGAATACCATCACCAACCAAGATCTGCTTACTCGTAGCAAGCAAGAGGACATGCATACCATCATAGCTGGCAGACGCTGGAGCTGGGTTGGTCATGTCCTCAGAAGAGACCCCGATGCCATCACAAGAACAGCTATGCTTTGGACCCCTGAAGGAAAGCGAAAGAGAGGCCGACCAAAAACAACTTGGCGGAGGACTGTGGAGGCTGAGATGCAAAGAATGAACCACAGTTGGGGCACTGTACGAAGGATGGCCACCGACCGTGCAAGGTGGAATCAATTCGTTGTTGCCCTACAAGACGCCACTAGGCGTGATGGCCACTGACTGCTTTGACGGTCGGTGGTTAAGGATCGAAGAAGAAGAAGACACGAGAGTCCAGCTTTAAGAATACAAGTATGCCGCGGCAGAAATTTGTATTGCCAAGTGTGCCACAATCTGAAAAAGTTTGAGAACCTATGTGTCCTTGATCTGCTATATCTAAATCAATATGCTTCTCTAAACCTTTCTATTTATATTCATCTCAGCTAGGTATCTCTTTTATCTGTTCTCAAGCCTCTCTCTCTTTACTCCTCTATTTTTACGACCCCTTTTGCTCGCCCCTGCCCTCATAATAATAATAATAATAAATTCTTTAAGCGCCAAACACGGCGCATAAGGCAGAAACCAGTGCTCTCCAGGTTGTTCGTTGTGACGCCACTCCTCTTAGCTCTTGCACATTATTTAGGCCCAACGTTCTTCCTTCTCTTATTATTGTTCTTCTGAGTGTTTCTTTTGGTCTTCCTTTTTTTTCCGCTTACCCTCAGGAACCCAAGTGAGGCGCCTGTAGTGGTATTCTGTTGTTTTGCATTCGTAGACATGACCGATATATGACCCATCGTCTTTTCCTTATATAGTCGGAGACATATTTCTGCCTAGAGTCTTCTCTTATTTGTCGATTAGTCTTGAATTCTTTCCAACTGATGTTCATGAGTTTTCTAAGACATTTGTTCTCGAATGTATTCAGCTTGTTCTCCAATGATTTTGTTATTTTCCAACTCTCACAGCCGTATGTTAACACTGAGATAACATTTGAATTAAACAGACGAAGCTTGGTATGTATATTCAATGATCGTAATTTCCAAATGTTAGATAATCTATTGAAGGCGCTAGCTGCCAAAGCAATTCTAGTATGGATTTCTCTTGTTGTGTCACCATCCTGAGTCATTTTACTGCCTAAATAATTGAAACTTTCAACTTTCTGTAGTTTTTCCCCGTTCAAGATGATATCAAAGGTCTCGTTAGAAAAGTTCATAGCTTTAGTTTTAGAGGCATTTATTTGGAGACCAATTTTAACCGAGAGATGACACAAATTATTTATTGCTTCTTGGGATTGTCTTGGTGTTGAACTTAAGAATGCTACATCATCTGCGAAATCCAGGTCCCCCAGGAATTTTCCATTTGTCCATTTTATACCCTCATAAATTCCCCTATATTGATGCTCGTCTTATACCCTCTCTTTCAAAATTCGTGAACCTCTTTGACCTGTTTTCTACATGTTCAACCCTCTCTTTCTCAGACCTTCTTACTTCTGTACACATTACCAGTCTCTTGCTCTAGATATTTTGGCTTAAAGGTTCTACAGGATGTGATAGCTGACCTATGCACAACCATCTTTAGATGTTGTCTATGACCTGCCTGGCAGGTTACAGTGTTACTGTTCTTTGCTCCCCTACTCGACCATAGGAACACATGGGTGAACCAATGAATGGAAAACGCTCAATCTTTTCCCTTATTCCTCAGATATGTAAATTTCACTGTCATCCACAATTTTCTCACTGGTGTGGAAGACTTATTTATATGTCAGATTTTGGTGAAAAATAAACAAGCCTATTAAGGTTGTATGATATTTAGTCATGTTAACAAAGAAAAAGCAGGTTAAACTTGAGTCATTGCTGTATTATGGTTTTTTTTTCACAGCAATGTTTTTTTTTTCTGTTTTACAGATCAAATATAATTTTTAAAGCAAATATGATATGAGAAGCCAAGTGGGACCAATTAAATATATCATATATAGGAATGAGTGTTTCCATATAGAACATTTATGTTTGTTTTACAAATTATTTTGCAGTGACTTTGAGGCCTTCTACAGGCTTAAGTTGTAAATGCTAAGAGGTAAAAATAACAGCAGTCCTGTTACACTTAATAACCTAGGCAGATGTCTAATAAATAAATTTACGTGTAAGGTAAACTCTTACCAGTGGAGGCTGTCGTCTGTTTACTGATGAAATTTGATTTTCTCATTCTCTTTGTGTCCACTGTTAGGAATAAACAAGAAATCAAAATGACAGTGATAAACACAGGAAATAGTCTATTTAAAGCACTTGATATACATATCAGAGTGCTGGAGAGTAGCAGAAAAGGACATGTCCAAATTTTCCTCATTCCACACAACCTGCCTAAGGAAAATTATTGGAAGTTTTTGGCCATATACCATCTCCAACCAGGGACTGCTTAAATGGTACAGTCAAAAAAGCATGCACACCATCATTGCAGGCAGACACTGGCATTGGGTTGGTCATGTCCTCAGAAGGGACTCTGATACCATCACTAGAACTGCTATGATATAGACCTCAGAGGTACGGCAAAAGAGACGCAGACCAAAGACAACCTAGCAGAGAACAGAGGAGGCTGAGATGCAAAACATGAACCAGAGTCGGGCACGGCACGAAGGATGGCTACCAACCGAGCAAGGTGGAAGCAGTTTATTACTGCCCTACAAGACGCCACCAGGTTTGATGATCACTGACTGCTTTGACAGTCGGCAGCTAAGAATAAAAAAAGAGACGACAGTAGGAAGACAGCAGATAGGATAGTTTGGCGCTGTCTCTGAAGAACAAGAATGACAAAGTAAGCAGTAGAAACACATAAGAGACATTCTGATTTAAGTAGAATACTCACTGCTTGTGTTCAATGATGGGTTATCAGTTGCTGTATCTGCAGATATTGTCTCACTGCTTGAGTCCGTTACCGAATTCTCACCTTCTGTGTTTGCACATGTTTTATTACTTTCTGGATCTTCAGATGACATTCTGCTGTCTGTATCCGTTGATGAAAATCACAGCTGGATCTGAAGATTCAGTTTATTAATCTGTATCTGTAAAGGTATATGTGACAGAATAATGTAGGACTTCAAATAATGGTATTAACATTTTAAGTTTGATTGTGTTATGCCTGAATTAAATTACATACTAACATTTTTAAACTTTCTACCTGTTTTGTTGTGTCATGTACATGGCATACACTTGAGCAGTTTCAAAAAATGGAAACTTTTTTTGTTGGACAAAGTATCCTTTTCAACCCTTGATGGGTTATAATTAGGAGATATAGTGTAGTAAATTAAGACAATAAAAATCTGATTTCAGATATCTAAATATAGTATCTTCTCCCCCCCCCCCCAACTCAGTCCAAAAGAGTAAATGAAAACCAAAACTGTGTATAAATGTATGTGTATGTGACCTACTTTTTACTAGAAACAAATAAACAAACAATAGGCCTACAAATAAAAAACAAACAAATACGAACAACAACAACAATTTTTTTTTAAAGTCTGTCATCACTGCTGTGTTGTTAAAAACATGAAAAGAGATGAGAAAGCCCTGGGGTGTATGCAATTGCACCAAATCCAGCAATGACCTGCCTTCATGCACACGAGCCCCCCATCAGACTACCCCTTATCCTCACGCCATCATTGGTCCTTATATATTAATTTTTAGTTCTCGTTATATACTGTTTAACTAGATTGTGCAGTTGTCTAGGTCTATCTATTCTCAACACATGGTTCACATTTATGTTTGAATCGCATTCCTGCAAATAATCTAATATTGGTTTTCTCTGTTTTTCATATTTCTTACATTTTAGCAGGAAATGCTCTATATTATTTTTTCTAGACATTATTCAAAGTAAAGTTCTTATATTTCAAAATATCCCATTCCTAGTTGCCGTCTAAGAAGTTTCTTATTGCCAGGAATGTGTAGTTCTCTAGATACCTGACACGTTTTTGTTGGAGCCTTGAACAATTTATATGCATGTCTGCCCTTCAGACTTCCATCTCACTCTACTGTTCATTCCTCAGTTATTATTATTTTAATTAAGCTTTTGATCTGTTTGACTCATCCCCACATTTATTTGGTTTCTAATATTTCTACATTTCTTAGCTTCTTTATCCCCCTTTTCATTTCCTTCTATGCCAACATGTGAAAGTATCCGAGCTATTAGAACAGAACATCCTCTGGAGCATAGGTAAGTATTTGCTAAATACTACCATAATGTTAATTACGTGAAGAAGCTAGGTCTGAATGAGAGCACTAGAAGGAAAAAAAAACTCGTTACATAACTCAGTGAAAAAGCAACTGAAAATGCAGAAGAGTTATTATATATAAATGCATATAATAATAAACATAAAGGCAAGGGTCCTTTCCGATCACTTTTTCCGGGTACCACTCAGTGCTGAGACCCCGTGAAGTGTCTAGTTCTCTTTGTTATTGTTTGTTTCTTTCTTTCTTTTTGTCTCATATTTTTGGAAGCTTAAAAAACGGAGCGATTTCTTCTAAAGCTTTGATTCGGCGGCAACATAATAATAATAATTCTTTATTGTTTAATAAATACAACAAAATTGTCCAGCAAGTATAGACGCCTATTTCTGATAATGTAAGGAACCAAGGCTACCTTGTGTCGCTTAATGGAACTTTGTTCTTGTAAAAACATGTATAACACGTAAGGAAGGACAACCCGAGGCCTGTAAACAGTAAATAAATATTAGACAAACATAAAGGTATGTTTTCAGGCACTCTTAAGAAATAAAGAAGTAGAAAACTAGACAACAGAAAAACAACAGACATGAGTGGCTTACCCAGGACTCGAACCGAGGACATTCCGTGCGACAACCCCGCCGTTTTATGTCACAACTCCCTTAAATGTGAAGCACGTTCAGCCAGTGGTCATAAACACAGCGGATTAAATAACGGTAAACAATTTCTCTCTAGTAAGATAAAGCTTACACGTCATGGAAGCGGGAAAACCGTCTGCTAACTTGAGCACTTTCCGTTTACCCATGATCCTTACACAATACCCAAGCATGACATAATAGCAGTCATGGGTGATTTTAACGCCAAAGTAGGTGACAACAACGATGGAGTACAAAGATATCTCGGTACTCATGGCATAGGCTGTATGAATCAAAATGGCGAAAGACTTCTAGAACTTTGTGAAATATCAAACCTCGTTGTGGCAGACACCATCTTTCCACATAAGAATATCCACAAGATAACATGGAATTCACCTGATGGCAGAACTAAGAACCAGATAGATCACTTCTGCATAAGCGCTAAATTTCGCTCATCAGTTCAAGACGTCAGAGCATACAGAGGTGCAGAGATCGGAAGCGATCATAACCTCTGCATAGCTAAAATGAGAATTAAACTGAAGAAGTTATACCAACCGAATAAAAATAGAAGAATAGATGTACACAGACTGCAATCAAATGATATAAAGAAGGAATATAATGTCAAAATGAACAACTATTTCGATGCTTTAGGCAAAATTGACAACGATATCACCACCAAGACAATCGATACTAAATGGGAACAACTGAGAACAGCAATGACAGAAGCAGCTGTAGCGACCACCGGATACCTAGTACATAAAAAGAAAAAATGGATGAGAAAAGGTACTTGGGATAAAATACAAGAAAGGAAAACAGCAAAACTTAAACTACTAGCGGCAAGTACACATAATGCAGTTGAATCTTGCAAACTAACTTATAACTTGTTAAATAAAGAAGTGAAGACAAAAACTCGAAGAGATAAAAGACATTTCATCAATGAACTGGCCGTAGAAGCTGAAAATGCTGCAAGAACTGGTAATAGTAGGTGCCTTTATCAAATTACAAAACAACTATGTCACCAGCCTACTGCTATGGAAACACCTGTTAAAGGTAAATTAGGGAATTCAATACCAACAGAAAAAGAACAAATGAAGAGATGGGCTGAGCACTTCATGGAGGTGCTAAACAGACCACCACCAACAGTAACACCTGATTTTAATAATGAAACATCCACAACCACCTTGCCAATAACTTGCGATGAATTCACGCTGGACGAGATCAAACAAGCCGTTAAAAGATTAAAAAATTTTAAAGCTGCTGGAGTTGACGAAATTTCAGGGGAAATGATTAAAGCAGTTAATGACAACAACCTCTTGAGAATTTTAGATATTATAAATGAAGTATGGAGAGAAGAACAACCACCACAACAATGGAAAGACAGTATTATTGTAAAGTTACCGAAGAAAGGTGATCTATCAGACTGTAATAACTGGCGTGGTATATCTCTATTATCAGTACCTGGAAAATTATTATGTTGCATGATGTTAGAAAGACTTAAATTGCATGCTGACGAAAAGATCAGAGAAGAACAAGCGGGTTTCAGGCCGAAACGATCATGTATTGATCAAATATTCACACTAAGAACAATTATAGAAGAATCAGTGGAAAGGCAATCGCCACTTATTATCACCTTCGTCGATTTTCAAAAAAGCCTTTGATAGTCTACACCGCCCATCATTGTGGAAGATACTTACAATCTATGGTTTTCCAACAAAATATGTGAATATAATCAAAGCGCTATATGACAATGCAAGATGTTGTGTTAGAACAAATAAAGGGAATACAGAATGGTTTACAGTAGAAACAGGGGTGAAACAAGGCTGTATTATGTCACCACTACTTTTTGGAATAGCTATTGATTGGGTTATGAGAAACTATACCCACAATGAACAATTGGGTATAAAATGGACAAATGGAAAATTCCTGGGGGACCTGGATTTCGCAGATGATGTAGCATTCTTAAGTTCAACACCAAGACAATCCCAAGAAGCAATAAATAATTTGTGTCAGCTCTCGGTTAAAATTGGTCTCCAAATAAATGCCTCTAAAACTAAAGCTATGAACTTTTCTAACGAGACCTTTGATATCATCTTGAACGGGGAAAAAACTACAGAAAGTTGAAAGTTTCAATTATTTAGGCAGTAAAATGACTCAGGATGGTGACACAACAAGAGAAATCCATACTAGAATTGCTTTGGCAGCTAGCGCCTTCAATAGATTATCTAACATTTGGAAATTACGATCATTGAATATACATACCAAGCTTCGTCTGTTTAATTCAAATGTTATCTCAGTGTTAACATACGGCTGTGAGAGTTGGAAAATAACAAAATCATTGGAGAACAAGCTGAATACATTCGAGAACAAATGTCTTAGAAAACTCATGAACATCAGTTGGAAAGAATTCAAGACTAATCGACAAATAAGAGAAGACTCTAGGCAGAAATATGTCTCCGACTATATAAGGAAAAGACGATGGTCATATATCGGTCATGTCCTACGAATGCAAAACAACAGAATACCACTACAGGCGCTCACTTGGGTTCCTGAGGGTAAGCGGAAAAAAGGAAGACCAAAAGAAACACTCAGAAGAACAATAATAAGAGAAGGAAGAACGTTGGGCCTAAATAATGTGCAAGAGCTAAGAGGAGTGGCGTCACAACGAACAACCTGGAGAGCACTGGTTTCTGCCTTATGCGCCGTGTTTGGCGCTTAAAGAATTTATTATTATTATTATTATGATCCTTAGATTAGTAAATACAGTAGAACTCCATTTATCCGAACCCCATGGGACCGAGCATCGTTCGGATAATCAAATGTTCGGATAATTGGATTACATAATGTATCGAGTACATGTACACATATTTCTAAAAATAATTAACCATCACAAGGAAAATACACTATAAAACATATTTACTTGTACTGTAATAATAATACCCACACTGTATTAGATTACTGTATCACCAAAATCTGTCATTACACTGCAGTGCATGTACTACTTGTATTAATTTTTTTTTTTTAAGAAAGAGAAATGTTTTCAAAATAACATTACAAACGATTCAAAACCAGGTGCAACTTACGTATACATGTACTTGCACAGATGTAGCCCACTATTTAAAATAATGAGGAATCCTCTTTTGCACCAAACTGGATAGTCTCCTTTTGGTTCCTAAGTCCCGCATTCTCTTCAACAGCAGAAGCTGTGTAGGACAGCTGTCATCATCTTGCTCGTACCAAGCCATCGCTGATTCTAGTGCTATAAAGGCCTCTTCAGGACTTGGTCGACGTTTTGGGTTTTCTTCATAATCTACAAGTACATCATGTACTTCTGAGGAGTCTTCGTCATCGGTCACTACATGTATTTGGTTTTCTTTTTGCACAAAAGACAAAATTTCTTCGTCATTCAAAAACTGAAAACCAGAATCATTATCATCTTCTAGCCACATGTGGGCATCATCTTTGTCACAGTCCGAAAATCCGGGCATTGAAACAGTTCCACAACTTCATTTATACAATCATCATTTATGTCCACTGCAGTAGTTTCATTTCCTCCTTTTTTCCCAAGCAATCTATTCCAAGCCTTGTTGAGATTATCTTGTGACACGGTGGTCCAAGCATCAGCTAACATATAGCAGCAGTCTTTGAAATTAAGCTTTTTGGAAAACGCCACCACACTTTCTTCATCTTCAGCCAACAATAAACGACGCAGGACTTCCTTCTTGTACATCTTTTTAAGCTTTGCTATAACTCCCTGATTCATTGGTTGAATCAGTGCTGTTACATTGGGAGGCAGAAAAATTACTTTAAAATTTGCATCAACTGCATTCAATGTATCCGTCTCTGAATGAAATGGTGCATTGTCCAGTAGAAGAATTACTTTTCCAGTTTTCTTTTCTTGTTCTCTCAACCTCTTCACATTTGGGATGAACTGATTTGTATACCAATCAAGAAATATTTCACTATTCATCCAAGCACTCTTTTGTGCTTTGTAGCACAATGGGAGACATGTCACATTCTTTAAACAACGTGGTTTTTTGGCTTTGTCGATCATTAGCACCGGTAAACGATGACTTCCACTGGCATTCGCGGCTACCAAAATTGTTACTCTCTCTTTGCACTTTTTAAACCCAGGGGCAGCTGCTTCGCGCTGAGATGCAAGTGATTTTTGAGGCAATGATTTCCAGTATAAGCCAGTCTCATCGGCATTATACACATCATCGAGTGAATAACCTTCTTCTTCCAAAAAAAGCCAAGAATGTTTCTTTAACATTTTCAGCTGCAGTTGCATCGCTAGATAAAGATTCCCCTTGAATCTCCAGTTCTGGTATGCCATGACGAGATTTAAAGTCAGGAGGACCGTCAAGTTGTTTGTTGAACTGAAGTGCCTTTTCACACTATAGAGAGCCAGAGATAGGTTCCGATTTGCTTCTTCTTTGCAGACACCATATATACAAAGCCTCTTCCAATTTCAAATATTTCGCATTTCTCATGGTCTTACGTTTCTTCGACCCATTTTCACTCTCCAATTTCGATGCAAAACTCATAATTTTATCCTTTTTACTTTTGATGTCAGAGACGGTAGCTTTCCCAACATTGAAAATCCTCGCAAGTGAAGACACAGTTTCACCTTTTCCTAGTCTCTTGATAATTTCTGTTTTCGTTTCAATTGACAAAACATTGCGGTTCCTTTTATATGCTTTAGGCCTACTGGAAGATGCCATATCGCACAGAGAAATACTTGTACACCAAAATTATTCTGCTGTAGTAGCAGACACAATTATTTTAAGTTGAACTGTCTGTTTAGCTAGTGTTCTGCCTAGAACGCACACGTACACTGGATTGGTAAACCAGATATTAACTGATTATGATCTAACTGACTTCCTGTACGTAAGCGACCGACCATTAGCCCATCCCATCCTCTACAAATTGTTCGCACACATTTGAAGCTTGCCACATGAAAAGATTCAGAAATGTAGTCTAACGTGACTGGTGGCGATTGATTTTTTTTTTTTTTCTGGAAAAAGTGTTCGGATAATTGGATGTTCGGATAATTGGGGTTCGGATAAATGGAGTTCTACTGTATCTCAATGGGTCTTCCCGTGAAGCTTGTTTAGCTTATGCCTAAATCCAGCCCTGCAAGGGACCATGAAGTGTGTCACGTGTTTCCTATTTTCTCTTCGCATATAATAAAATAATAACGTGTGCGTCACTAAACATAAATAACTATGTTGTTCAATCTCTGCTGCTTACCCTGATGACGTCACTAAATTCTCTGATGGTCACTTCGCTCATTTCCGTGTACTTCTGAAGTACAGAAACACAGAAACAGTGGCACGAAGGCCACTCATTGGTGGCACATTGATGAGCAATGAGACTTCACTAGCTGAATATATAAATATATGAAGGCGGCACTTATTCATACTTACCAAAACTGCTTAACATAAATGGAGGAATTGCAGAATTGATTTCGCTGAAAAGGAACAAAGGCAGAAATATTTATTTTACAAAACATCTCGCCCAATGACATGTATTGGGAAGTAATGCACTTTGTTTCAACAGGCGCGCAGTTCACTTCCCCGACCGGAGTGTGTCATGAACAGATTGCAATTTTGGTGGGAAAAGATAGAACATGACTACCGATAAGACAATTCTTTAATAATATAATGATGTAGCCCTAACCCTTGTGTTACAAGATCCTCCTAATGTGGTCAGATTTACAAAAACTGAATTTTTTTTTTAACTTGAGAACCTCTGGTATAAGAGACACGCTGCAAGTGGTTAAAACATGCTTATTAAAGGGTGGAGCGGGGAGGGGTGTGTTTAACAGACTCTGAAACACAAGAAGGATGACGTGTAAACTAGAAGAAGAAAGTCTGTTTTCTTTGCATTTTTTTAACAGCGTCAGTTTTTCTTAATTATTTTTCTTTGAACGTTCTATGAATAGTTGATTGTAGTTCTATCACATTCACACACTGACAACCTATTTGATAGTTCTATGAATAGTTTATAGTTGGTCTATCACATTCACACACTGTCAGCCTACCTTCACTTTTTATTTCCAGAATGTCGACTGTAACTTGGAGCTCATAGAAACAATGTTAATGTTCGTAAAGTCACAGGTCAGCTTCCAGTACACCACTATCGCCTACAGACTGGCTCACATATAGTTATAAAGACCAGACTCTGGGGCTGCCTTGTCCATCAAGTGTGGCAAGACATACAGTGTTTGACGTGGCTGTTTTAAAATAGATCGGATTTACCCGTTTCGATTTTTACTTTGGATTATTTGGCACTTATGATATTGCTAATAAGTGCTTTATTTTCATTTATCCCTGTTTGTATTTTGTTTGTCCGTTAGTGAAGAGAATTAGCTAATATTTTTTATTGTCTCTGTTTGTCTCTGACATTTTCTTTCAAATTTCAAACAGTCTGTCTTTCATGTTTTTATTGATAAAGCTTTAAGCTGGTCCAGATCTATAAACCACGTTGTATCCTTGTTATCCAAGCATCTTTATAATTAGCTGGGGAAATTTATGATTCTGACGTGGTCTTGCTGAACATTTTGTCACCAGTGTTTTATTTCTGAGTTTTCCTAAATTATTTGTGAACGGCCTATGTTTTTTTTTTTTTTTTTAACTTGATGATTAGAAATATCCTGTACAACCGCTGATGGGTTATAATTAGGTATAAAAGGTGAAAGGAATATGAGACTTGACATAGAGAGGAAAGATAATATATAGCTTGGCACTATGGTAACCTAAGATATTAACAACAAAACTGATAGAGCGCATGCAGAGCCGGCCTTACGACATGGTCACTCGGGACGCTGAGGGCAAAGAATCGCTGAAGTGTGGGGGGAGGAGATGAAGAGAAAGTATTGTTTCATCAAGATACCGGTACTCAACTTTTATTTAGCTGCGATACAATTCATCCAGGCCAAAACATGCAATGGAAATCTTTTATAAGCAAATACTAAAACCAACGTATGACTTATTTTATTTACAGTCTTGACTTAATTGTTATTGAGTTTTACTATATTTACAGTCTTGACTTAATTGTTATTGAGTTTTACTATATTTACAGTCTTGACTTAATTGTTATTGAGTTTTACTATATTTACAGTCTTGACTTAATTGTTATTGAGTTTTACTATATTTACAGTCTTGACTTAATTGTTATTGAGTTTTACTATATTTACAGTCTTGACTTAATTGTTCTTGAGTTTTACTATGTTTACAGTCTTGACTTAATTGTTATTGAGTTTTACTATATTTACAGTATTGAATTAATTGTTATTGAATTTTACTATATTTACAGTCTTGACTTAATTGTTATTGAGTATTACTTTATTCACAGTCTTGACTTAATTGTTATTGAGTTTTATTTTAATATTTTTATTTTATTTTTTTGTTCTTTAAGTAATACTTATTTAAAACGTATCTGTAAACCACTAGTCCCATGCGCTGAATTCTCTAAGGGCGGTTACGAGCGCGTACAAAATGGATATAAAAGAGAAATATTATCGCCTGCGTCTGCCGCCGTTGACTGGGGGAATAACGGAGTGGTTAGAATGATAGGTGAAATTATGTCTAATAAGTAAACCAGACATCGGGGAAAATTATAAAACGAGAAAACATGGAAAGATTGAGGCCTATAAAGTCGGTTTGTAATTAACATAAATCTTAAATATAGACCTTAGTTGTAGCTGTAATAAATTCACAATGACTCACGGCTTGCAGACGTTTACGTTACATTATGCTTACCCATCATCAGAGGCGCCCCTAAGGTATGTAGCACACGGGGGTGGATCCTATCGTTGGCATCCTCCTCCATATGCAGACACACTTGCAAAAATATTTTAAACAGAAAGTACTATCATAATAGTGTCAAATGGCACCCTGTTCCTGGCCGTCACCCGGGGCGGACCGCCCCCTCGTACCCCCTTAGTACGCCACTGCCCATCATCATCATTTTCCTGAGCGCATCTTACGGAGCATGGAAGCAACACTACAGCTGATCCCAGGTAGAACGCCGGCACCAAGCAGTCACATGATCGTATAGCGGTAGTTAATGTGGCAGTTGGTTTTACTTGAGGAGGCTGCCAGTTCTCCATAAGCAACCTTATATTTAGCGCATTATATAACATGCATGTTTATATTTATTACAATCTTATGATAAAATCTGTTGATTCATGATGTTTTATAAGTGCCACTTGTATTGTGGCTTTAACTGAAAATGATCAGATTAGACAGGGTGACTGTGACACTGGTTTGATCGTACGTTATAAAGTGTTATTAGTGCTTCAACTTTTATTTGATATGGATAGCCGCGGAACTACCGTTATGTGCTTTGAAATACAGATTGTTAAATTAATATAAATGAAAATGTTTACTTTTGTGTATATATTTTATTTTTAACTTGATGATTAGGAATATCCCGTTCAACCGCTGATGCGTTATAATTAAGTATACGAAAAGTGAAAGACATATGAGACTTGAGACAGAGAAAAAAGATAATAGACAGCTTGACACTATGACATCGTGAGATATTCACAACAAGACTTATAGAGTGCATACGTATGTTTACAAACCTAGTTACGAAATCGATTAAACCAAAAGTAAATATCGATAAACTAATTAAAAAAAAGAAGGTTACTGGCAGAACAAAGTCAGGCCGATTGTACTATAAAATATGAATAACAACAAAAACAACATCCAAAAAGCTACAGACATTCATAAATGGGTGCTTACGTAGAATAGAAGACTTAAAATGGTGTGACAAGATCACGAACGTGGAACTGATGACAAGAACAAGGGAAGCGTCAGTGGAACAAGAGATGAGATGTAGACGCTTCCGATGAAGCGAGCACACATTGAGAGGACCTGTTGATGTTATTGTCATGGATTAGAGCAGCTGTTACATTAATTCTCAATAATTTGATTTTGATCAACAACAGAACTGTTGCTGTTACAACAATAGTCTGTAAATTGATTTGTCAGCATCTTCATCGCCACTTTCACCTTTAGACATACATCGTTACTATTATCAACAAAAACTATTTAATTTACTTTCAATATCCAGAAAACACAAGCAGCACAACTATTAAATATCACAAACTAAGTTCAGCTCTTTCTTGTCACTGTCGTCATTTGCAGATTGTAACTGTCTTTTTCTCTTGTTGAGGTGATCACTGGCCCAAGACAGTATATTTGTTGTTAGATGTGTAGTGCGAGCGTATGATGAACTGGGTGTGGGTGCGAATGAAGGCGCGAATGTGTTTAGGCTCGTATATATGAAGACCCTGCAACCCATACTCTCACATGCAGTAGTCAAGGATGCTTGGACACTGCAGGCATGTTTCAAGACATTTATTGACGAGAACACACATAGTATCAACAGGAACAGTCAGTGTAACAAGGTCATGCTGACCGGAAATCGATAGGTATACATTTGGCATTCAAAAAGGTAAACATCGGAACAGACGTGCATGGTCAATAGCAAAGTTCTTCAATAATGACAGTTCGTAGCGTCTCCCTTGGCATCTCTGACTAAACGCGTCAGATGCCTTAGTCACTTTGACACATAGGTGCAACTTGGCATTCCCCGCCAATTGCACATTATCAGGCTGTAGTATAATAGCCGAAAACACAGGCCTCGTTCTGACGTCGGCTGTGTACTTCTGTTAAATAGGTTACCATCAAACCTGCAGTAATGCTTATTGTAGACATAAATCCCGCCAATCTGCGGTTCCCACAATATATCTTCGTCACTGGATTTCTGGACAATATAAAGACTAACAGTCTTGGATGGCTACCTCGAGCACAAAAATATAAGTTCTGTAATATAGAGGATCGGTGAGCTGCAGTTCTTATTAAGTAATCCTTTTACATGTTCTGCCACCGAAAAGCGTAATAATGCATAAAGGTCGGTATTACCTGGAAAATGAATCCTCAGAACATAACAAGGAATTCTGTCGTCATCCCGACGCACAGAGATTCACTGGGGAAAACTGCCATAGCAGTTACTTCGAAGATTCTCCCCGAAAAACAATGGACTCTTGGTCCCTTCAGAAAAACAGGACCTTCCCGGCTTGCCGGAAGTATATCTCTCTCCCGCTTAAAAAACCTTCCCATAGGCCTACGCCCGAACTGTCAACCTTTGACCCTAAAGGTCAAAACACAATGAATGAATAAACAAGGGAAGACAACCCCTAATCAACCTGACATCGCAGGTAAAGACACAATTATACTTATGATAAAACAAGGGCAAATAACTTGACAGATGACTCCGTCGAAAATGACAGCAACATTACTACCACCCCCCTGTAAAAAAAAAATGAAATTTTTTTTTAAATATGTCCATGAGCAAGATAGCACCAGTATCACTTCTGTGCTCATGCAAAAACTGAACCTAATATCAGGTACAATAGACGCATAAATAAGGCGTCTGAAGAGAATACAAATCATCTCTCAACATAGGAGAAAATATTTCCTTTAAGCCAAACAAACTAAGGGATACCATTCAAGAAACCTAAGTTGCTGGCAATACCAATCATATATCAAACATTACTAAATAATATAATCATAGCAATATACAAATGTCAATGCTATTTTAGCAACATATCACTGATGGATGGACAAAATGAAATTTGTTAAATTATCTAAACATCATCCAAATACATTTGTATTACAACATATTATGATATTAAGGACAGACCTAAGTCTGAAAGTATATCAGGAAAAACTAGGACACAAGATTTAACTGGAATCATGTGGGCATCTAGACAATATGTCCGCCATCACATTATCCGAACCACGGATAGCTCGAACCGTGAAATGGAAAGGCTGAAGAGCAATAGCATAACGAGTAGATCTCGAGCTCTTCAAATCCTTACTTTGCATAGCCGTAAGAGCTTTTTGGTCGGTTTCCATAAAGAAATGCGCGCCCAGAAGGAACCTTTGTAGCTTAAGAATGGACCAAACCATAGCCAACAATTCACGGTCCAAAACCGAGTAATTCCTTTCTGCCGCATTTAGCTTCCTAGAAATATACATTACAGGGTGCAGAGTTCCTGAATATTCCTGCATTAGTGCCGCTCCAATCCCAGTGGAAGAGGCATCACTACGAAGGACAAAAGTCTTATCAATCGTTGGTAGTCTTAAGATAGGATGAGATGAGAACAAATTCTTAACCTGATCCAATGAAGTTTGGCATTCTTGGGACCAACGCACCATATTAGGAGAACCTTTTTTCAATAACGTTGAAAGTGGTGCCATAATGGAGGACAGATTCTCAATGAATCTTCCATAGAATTGTATCAATCCCAAGAGACTACGCACTTGCTTTTTCGTCTTCGGAACCGAGATATTTAATATCTTTGAAATGTTTTGGTCCTCTGTCTTCAACAGACCATGACCAACTCGATGACCTAGGAAGGAAATTTCACTAAACCCAACAAAAAGCTTTAGAGGGTTTAGCAGTCAAACTATGCTCACGTAGAGTAGATAGCAATTCCTTTAGACCCAAATAGTGTTCTTCCCAAGTATCGCTGAAAAGACAGATGTCGTCTAAATATGCAATGACATCTGCACGATCTGATAGAATTCGTCGCATCATGCGCACGAAAGTCGCTGGGGCGTTCATAAGCCCGAAAGGCATAAAATTCCATTGAAACAGACCCCTAGGTGTCGAAAAAGCAGTGAGAGGTTTGGCGTGTTCCGTCAGTGGGACTTGCCAATAACCTTTCGACAAGTCTAGTTTAGTAAAGAATTTAGCTTTAGAAAGTCTAATAAGTAGATCATCTAATAACGGCATAGGTTCAGCATCGAACTTCGTAACTTGATTTAATTTGCGATAATCAACGCAAAGACGTATGTTATTGTCTTTCTTTCGAACAATAACTATTGACGAAGAATAAGCTGAAGTGGATGGTTCAATTATTTGTAGTTGAATCATTTCATCCAATTCTTTCTCGACTTGTGCTTGAAAATGAATAGGTATTGGGTATGGTCTTACTCTGATCGGATTACGATCAGTAAGTATGATGTCATGTTCTATGACATCTGTGTGTCCAGGAATGTCGGTAAGGACATCCTGATATGATTGTAACGTAGAGGATACTTGACGCTGTTCCTCAAAAGACAAGTTGGAAGAGACTGTAACGTCTCTCCACGATTCCGTTGAAGTAAGTGGAATCGCAAGAAGAGGTAAGTTCACGTCAGAAAAAATAGTTTCGTCATCCTGTATAACGGACAGGGATGAGATGTGACCATGTTGGACTGGAGAGTCGTCCGTCGCCTGGAAAATAGGCTGCAAATAGTCTGGACGTTCAATAAACTCTGTTAGCATATTTATATGGAAGGTTTTATGCCTTCCATCCACATCGACAATATAGTCGACATCGGAAATTTTTGAGACTATAGTGTATGGACCTTTCCATGAAATGAGAAGTCTATTCTCTCTTGAGGGCAGTAAGACATATGCTTTGTCTCCAGGACAAAGTTGACGTAGGCGTCTTTTCTTATTAGCAAATCGCCTAGCTTTTTCTTTCGCAAATTCGGAAGATGAAGTTGCTAACCTGCACGATTCGATAATCTTTTCTCTAAGAGCTATGACATATTCATATGACGATTGTGTATCATCGTCAATATTATCGGAAGTTATCAAATCGTGTAACAAGGACATCGGACCGCGCGGTTGCGCGCCAAAGACAAGTTCGAAAGGAGAAAACCCTGTATGCTCGTTGGGAACCTCTCTATAGGCAAAGAGGACTGCAGGTAAAACCCTGTCCCAATCTTCAGGATGATCCTCCGTTATCTTGCCAAGTAAGTTCTTTAGTGTCCTGTTAAGACGTTCTACCAATCCATTGGACATTGGATGATAAATACTACTGAGAGACCTTTTAATGTCTAGCGTAGCCATTACCTGAGACATAACGTCCGAAATTAACTGAGTGCCGTGATCCGACAGTATTTCTCCGGGGAATCCCAGACGAGAAAATACGAGCCAAAGAGCATCAGCGATATCGACAGTTGATATGCTCTTCAGAGGAATAGCCTCTGGCCAACGCGTGCACATGTCCACGCAAGTGAGGATAAATTGGTGTCCTCTGGCTGACTTAATCTTGAACGGACCAATGATGTCTATAGCCATTTTCTGAAACGGCCGAATCGGAATATCTGCAGCCTGAATAGGAGCAGCATGTCTCGGACCTCTAGACTTGACCTCTTGACAAATTTTGCAAGATCGGCAATAAATTCGGATGTCTTTATTCACGAATGGCCAAAAGAAGGACGCAAGGACTCTAGTTTTAGTTCTGGAAAAACCCATGTGTCCAGCACACTGAGAATCGTGTGCATGCCGAAGAATTAAGGCTCTCATACACTTAGGCACAAGAATTTGCGAGTGCATAGACTTGTCCGAGTGTTGTACCATTCGTACCAATATACCATTCTTCATAGTGATATACGATTTGTGATTCGTATTTTGATTGGGATCCCCTTTCTTTGCAAGAAGGAAGAATTTCTTCAAAGAAGGATCCTCTTCTTGACGTTTAACAAACGAGTCATGGGAAATCACCAAGTGCTCGTCTTGGCTATCAACTTCATTACTATTATCAGATGAAGTTGGGGGATTAAGAGCTTGAGCTCTTGTCACCACTGCATTGACCGTTTGAATGTTTTTTTCTTCCCAACTAGAAATTTGTTGCGGGGTGCATTCCTTAACCCCATGAATACGACCGATTATAAGATCCGCAATAGGATTAGGAAGAAGACATGCATGGACCTCTCCTGTGAAGAAAGGAGTGTCAATCCTAATAATAGCAGTAGGATAGCTTTCCATAGTACCACCAAATGTAACACATTTGATTGTTTTTCCAGTGGCACAGCAAGGATCTATCAGAGACTCCCTAACCCCGACGGTAGTACATCCCGAATCGAAAAGTATTGAGACTAGCCTATCATTTATTAGACCTTTATGTAAGATGAGAGATCCTCTCCCATCATGCGCATCTGTAGCAGGTAGAGCAGGAAGAGGGTGACCACAACTTAGCGTAGATACAGTCGATGAGTCAAACAATGTTAAGCATTGGGGGCATTCAGTTGCTCTCCCAAAATCGAAAGCACAACCAGTGATAGCCCTAGAGTTACCACTATCATTTACTGTATTACAGGCTCCATCAAACTCTTGTTGTGCAGAGTTTGCCTGTTGGAAAGGTCTTTTTTTGTTAAACCTAGGTCTGCCTCGATTATCATTTCCCCTGTAATTATTTCGACTATCATTTCCCCTGTAATTGTTATCATACTGCCTATTGTAATCATCATTCCGGTTTGAATCCCGGTTTCTAAATTCACCATCGTCATAATCTTGACGTCGAGAATGATTACCTCGAAAATTTGAATAGTTATTATTTGGATAGCCTTTGCGAAAGTGTCTCAAATTATTACCACTAAAATTACGAGAACTACCATCTTGTCTCCAATTCATAGACGAAGAACCATCATGTGTTGGATTACTCCGCTTCTGAGTGTAATTTTGATTACTTCCCCTATTCCAATTTTGTTGAGCACCCTGAAATTTTTTTTTGAAATTAGGGCCATATGGTGTTGCCGAAGCAGCTGGCAACCCTTCTTTCACTTTAGAATTGCTAACTGTAGCATGGGGGTGCGCTGTGGCATACTGACAAAAGTATTCCTCCATATCTTTTAAGTTTTTAGGCTTACGCTCATGAAGGAATGCAAGAAAAGAATCATTAACAGATGACAAAACCTTATCTCGCAATAATAAGTCCATTAGACCTTCATATGTTTTCTCAGTCTGAGACAACTCAACCCATCGTGTAAATGTACGACGTATCTTTGTAACAAAATCAGAGAAATCTACTCCATTTTCTGGCAACATTGTCCTAAAACGAAGACGATAATCTTCTTCTTTTAGTTGGTATTTTTTTAGCAATGCTGCCCTGACAACATCATAATTAGTCCTCTCATGTTCGACTATTGTCATAAGAGTAGTCACTGTGTCACCTGTAAAAAATGGCATCAGTTGTTCAACATATTTTTCCTTTTTTATGTTATGCGTATCGCACAAAAATTGGAATCTATCTAGATAATCTGCTACGTCATCCTTTAAAGGATTGAAATGAGGCAATTTAATCCTACTAACAAACTCCTTTGTCGTACTCGAAGTTGTTTGCTGAGCACCCGTACTCGCCAATTTCAATTTCTCTAACTCCAAAGTTGCGAGTTTTTCATCAAGTTCCATCTTCTGTTTTCTTTCCTCATGTTCCATTTTTCTAATTTCAGCCTCAGCTTGAGCTTTCCTCTTCTCTGCAGCAGCTTCTTTGTCTAATCTCTTCTGTTCCGCAGCAGCTTCTTTGTCTAATCTCTTTTGTTCAGATTCAAATCTCCTTTCCTCCACCTGCATCTGCAATTTCTTTTGTTCAGCAGCAATATCAGCTTCTCTGTCTAGCCTTTTTTGTTCCGCAGCAGCTTTTCTCTCTTCTGCAGCAGCTCTTCTCTCTTCAGCAGCTAATGCTTTGTCATACTGAGCAACAGCCCATTCTTCTAACTGTTGACCAGTCTTATCAAGGGCTCTCCCTTGTGTAATAAAGTACTCCAATGTAGACATCTTGTCTACTTAGATCAGTAACTTGCAGAAGTAAATAAATTAAATTATCTCACTTTAATGGGAGACAAGTCTGAAATGATAGACTTGTATACTCACTTCACTTTATTTCACTCTCTTAGTCTTAGACAAAGACTTTGTATGGTCCTCTTGTTTATAATGTAACCAAAAAATCACTTGAGTACCTGTGGAAAAAAATTCCCTTATATCCCACTCACTATGGGCACAAGTCTTTTTTATAAAGAACTTGAATATGTATTTCACCTTGTCTCAATCTTTGTAGATAACAAGTCTTTTATCAAAGAACTTGTATAAATATCTTATATAATAATATTTCATTAACAAACTCTATATGAAGAGTCTACCTTATCAATAATACCAATACATGACCAAGTATATGTATGTAGACTGTGCATGACAGTAATGTAGTACAAAAAAAAAATACAAAGACAAAGATACAAAAAAATACAAATGGCAACACTGTTTTAACCAAAAATGTGTAGAGAAATAAAAAAGAAAGGAGAGACCTACAGAATACAAACAAAACAAATCGAAAATCAAAACTGAAAACCAGACAAAAATATTACAAAAACAACGTTAAGTACAGTTACATCACAGCTAACATCAATAGCGACCAATTGTCACTAGCAAATTTTCAAATTAAGAAAATTTGCACCTACAGAACGCTTACAGTAAGCCTCGATTAAGTGGCATATTTACTGTAAGACCCACCAACCGAAAACCCGCAGAAAAAATACACAAAAACAGTAGAAGTAACATAAACATATAGCAATCAATTTCAATGTGTTGCAGAACAAGTTCAGTCACAGCTGAAACTAAAATAAATTTCTTGCTCCTTGCGAACACAGAAACGAAATGTCAAACGCGCACTGAACGTCAAATCCACTGTAGCATAAAGTGGTATTCACGAACCAAAGTTACTATGACCTTCTCGAATTAGGACTTGCACATTGAATGTTTACAATTTCCTCGTACTGTTTAAAAAAACTTGACCTCGAACAATGTAGCTTGAATGCTCGGACATAGAAAAGTCTGTTGTTGACTGAAACGTGTAACAACCAGCAGTACTGTTCACAATAGGAACCCGACTTCTATGCAGCTATGGTCCACGTAGCAAATGCCTAGATGTTAACCTCAGTACTTGTCTTGTTGTGGTTTATGTAGCATTATAATATAAATGCCCGCACTGTTTATCTACGTCAACCGTTGATGACCTATTTCTGTCCTGTTGTAGCCAAAACTTGCAAGTGTAGAATTAGCGCTGTGTGTTACGGCTGTCCCGTGTGTAGCTTAGACCCACAGATCAGAAGTGTAATGTGTACTTGTCCTTCTTGTAAATTTCTGGACAAAACTGGGGACATCATACATGTAACAGCCAACCAGGAATGTAAATTTCTGGATCCATTAATGTCAACAATAATGTCAAATGCTCGCTCTGTTCTTTTTAAACCCACAGATCTAGTCCATCAGAAATGTAAGTTTCTAGGCCACATTGGCGACAACAAATGTATCAGAAGAGCCCACGTAACTGGTCCACCAGAAATGTAACTATCTTTTTCTCTTGTTGAGGTGATCACTGGCCCAAGACAGTATATTTGTTGTTAGATGTGTAGTGCGAGCGTATGATGAACTGGGTGTGGGTGCGAATGAAGGCGCGAATGTGTTTAGGCTCGTATATATGAAGACCCTGCAACCCATACTCTCACATGCAGTAGTCAAGGATGCTTGGACACTGCAGGCATGTTTCAAGACATTTATTGACGAGAACACACATAGTATCAACAGGAACAGTCAGTGTAACAAGGTCATGCTGACCGGAAATCGATAGGTATACATTTGGCATTCAAAAAGGTAAACATCGGAACAGACGTGCATGGTCAATAGCAAAGTTCTTCAATAATGACAGTTCGTAGCGTCGCCCTTGGCATCTCTGACTAAACGCGTCAGATGCCTTAGTCACTTTGACACATAGGTGCAACTTGGCATTCCCCGCCAATTGCACATTATCAGGCTGTAGTATAATAGCCGAAAACACAGGCCTCGTTCTGACGTCGGCTGTGTACTTCTGTTAAATAGGTTACCATCAACCCTGCAGTAATGCTTATTGTAGACATAAATCCCGCCAATCTGCGGTTCCCACAATATATCTTCGTCACTGGATTTCTGGACAATATAAAGACTAACAGTCTTGGATGGCTACCTCGAGCACAAAAATATAAGTTCTGTAATATAGAGGATCGGTGAGCTGCAGTTCACACTAAGTAATCCTTTTACATGTTCTGCCACCGAAAAGCGTAATAATGCATAAAGGTCGGTATTACCTGGAAAATGAATCCTCAGAACATAACAAGGAATTCTGTCGTCATCCCGACGCACAGAGATTCACTGGGGAAAACTGCCATAGCAGTTACTTCGAAGATTCTCCCCGAAAAACAATGGACTCTTGGTCCCTTCAGAAAAACAGGACCTTCCCGGCTTGCCGGAAGTATATCTCTCTCCCGCTTAAAAAACCTTCCCATAGGCCTACGCCCGAACTGTCAACCTTTGACCCTAAAGGTCAAAACACAATGAATGAATAAACAAGGGAAGACAACCCCTAATCAACCTGACATCGCAGGTAAAGACACAATTATACTTATGATAAAACATAGGCAAATAACTTGACAGATGACTCCGTCGAAAATGACAGCAACACAGATATTCCTGACTTCGATACAACTAATTGGCTGTTTCTGTGGATATGATCTCTATAAGCGTTATACTTGAATATAGTATATGACAACCAGCATACTTGTATAATCATATGTCAATTCAGTCCTCGCGCATGGCTATGAAAAACGGAGAACAAGAAAAACGATCACCTAGAAATTAAAGACTTTTATACGAGTAAATGGATCTTTACGTAGAATAGAAAATTTCAACTGGTATGACAAGAACTGATGATATGAACCAGACAAGTGGAGCAAGAGATGAGAAGATGACGCTGACCTTAGATAGTACATACACTGAGGAGACCTGTGGATAGTGTTACAAGATAGTCCCTGTTACAGAATTCCCAGGTTAGAGATGCAGAGGAGGCCGAAGAACACACGGAAAAGAGACATACAAACAAGTAATAAGGAAAACATGGAAAGACCTTTACCTGATGGCACGGGACAGGAAGTCTTGGCATAAGTTTGATGACAGCCTATGTTCCTTTCGAAGCTAAGCTGTGATGTCGATACTTGTGTACAGTATATACCAACCAGCATAATCTTCAATCACAGCGGGCTGATCACCCGCTTGCTAGTCACATTGATTACGGAAACAACAATTAATATTCTCTTGTACCAATAAACGCCTTTAGGCGTAACGGAACAATGGATAATTTCTTGTTGCCCTAAGACGCCGCAAGGCGTAATGGCCACAGACTGCTTGGTCGGTCGATGGCTAAGGACGGAAGAAGAAGAATAATCTTCAATACTGTGAACACAAAATTGACTTGAGTTGACAAAATTGAAATAGAAGGGAAACAACTGCTGAGCAATACAATTAATGCATGAATTATGTCCCTGGAGATAATCTACCCAAGTAATAAGTGAGAAACTATTTCTTGTTCCATGATACGCCTATGATGATAGCATAGGTCCATTCACATTATCTCTTATAAATCTACAACTGTTTCTACATATCACTCACAATTCTACCCTGTGTAACCAAATGACATAGATAACAACGCTTACGTACCGGATAGTGTAGGAAAATAAATTTTCATAAAATAATTAAAGAAACAACATGAAACAAAAGTAAAGGTCATTAGAGTGTTTTCTGTATTAGTTGTATTACAAACGTATTATGAACAAATAGAATGATGATAAAATACACACGGACACTGCACAGGAATAGTCCAATACAAAAATAAAGATCTTCAACGCGTACTTACTTACTTAGTCGTTCCCCTTCTACCGTGAGGTGTAGAGGTTTGGAAGAGAGAGCGCCAGACTGTCCTATCGGCTGTCTTCCTCCTAGCCTGGATCTTCAACACAAAATGTCAATTCAGTCTTATGGTTCTGAAATATGGAAGGCAACAACAGAACAATACAGAAGCTACAGATTTTCACAAATAAATGCTTGCGTAGAATAGCAGGATTGACATGGTATGAGGTCACTAATGTGAAACTGATGACAAGAACCAGACAATTGCCAGTGGAAAAGAGATGAGAAGTAGACGATGGCGATGGATAGCGTACACGTTGAGGAAACCTGTTGATAGCATTACAAGGCAATCCTTAATGTGAAATCTCCAGGGTAAGAAATGAAGAGTTAGATCTAAAACACACGGAGAAGAGAACTTGAGATACAACAATTGTTGGCGTGGGACTTGATACGTTTTTGTTGAAAGCCATATGCTGCTTGTGGACCTGAAGAGTAATGAATGGTCTTGACCTGTAGAAGAGATTTGTATTTATTTTGCAATATAATTTAATGTGAGTGGCTATGAGTAGTTGGCTGGTAAACATAAGTAACGGGAAAGGTTAATGTCGTAGATTTTTTATAGGAGAATTAAGTCTCGGGTTGGTCCATTCTGAATAGATTAGAATAAGTGATAGTCACAGTGAGAAGTAGTAATAGCAATAGATTTCCACTAGTGAGAAGGTAGAAATGTGATAGAGGCTGTCTCTGAAATCAAGAAATCTTCTCTCTTTCACCTATCTTCTACGACAGATTTAGATTGAGTCAGACAGTCTACACACATATATATGAAATATATATATATATATCCAGTCACATACATCTACACATAAGACGACAGTTAGACGTACAGACGTGGGAAAAACTCTAACAATGATTATATGAATAGTTTGGGAAAACGAACTGACCGACACGCTGGAATAAATTTTATGAGTAGTTTATTTATCAAGACTAAACTTCTCTCACAACATATCAAATCACATCAAGCATATACAAAAAAAATCATAAACAAAAATCAGAAATGCTACCAGAATGATAGACCCGTTGGTATGATCCTTCCTTCGATGGATAGCCCACAGTCCCGTTAGAAGAAAGTGATAGCCCAAAGAGTCACAGATACATATGATTTAGTCTAAAATTCTTCCCCTTTAAGGTATGAACAGACTGGATACTCTGATCTAGTATAAGGATATATATATATATATATATATATATATATATATATATATATATATATATATATATATATATATATATATATATATATATATATATATATATATATATATATATATATATATATATATATATATATATATATATATATATATATATATATATATATATATATATATATATATATATATATATATATATATATATATATAGTTAGCAATACCTTGCATAAAAAAATGTTATGACAGCAAAAATGAATGGGTGTCAAAATACCACCGTAAAAGGATCGCTCAGTCCTGCATTCACTCTATTCATTCAACTGTGCTCACGTGCATTTTTCAACAACAACAACCAATATTTTTAGGACTTGCCCATACAGAATCTTCAATGGTAATCTTGGCCAAGAAAACCCCAGGTCCAAAAAGACTGGTTGAATTCACTACTTCCGGGACCGTTCTCTTGGGAATACTATTGTTTTGGATGTCTGTTTAAGTCACATAAAAATTGTCCAAGCACGAGCGTTTATAGCGAGCACAGTGTCAACATCTTAGATTTCAAACGAATGAGGAATGTCAGGTCGGCACCTTCTCTCAGTATAGGAATTTAGTTGGTCACACCACCACTTGTCAACAGTGTCGGGAAATTTACTGATTGAAATATGTTACTTGCCACCAAGGCGGAAAAATGACTAGAGTTTTCTCAGGAAGAATCAAATCAGGCTCGATGACCCGTTACTTCTTTAACATCTTAAAGTTCTTGTAAAAGTTATACATCAAATCTTTAAGGTAAGAATGTTTGTTGTTTTCTTCACAGATTTATCTCTTTTACACAAACGCTGGCAAAGTTTGGGTACCACAGTTTCACTATATAAAAATGGAAAGAACACATATCAAATAATTATACATACTATAACTGATAATTTAAACTGCAAGCGTAGCTTGTCTTATCATGTAAATTCCCGTGAAGTAAGTTATATTTAAAAATCATCTATCCTCATGAATTAGGAATACGTGCGTATTCCGTCAACACTCATGAGGCTTCTAGCATTATAAGTTAGTTTAGAAAGTTTATTCTCGTCTGATTATTTTAGCAGTAAAATTAAATTCCTTAATAGCCGACTGAGTTTAAGCTAGAAATATAATTTCTGTTTTCCACTGTAACTCGTCACTATAAAATAATACAGACTATATAAATTAAGCGCTCTGCACCAAATCTAACTAGTGAAATAAAATAAGCGATTTAACACTTTAAACACTTCACAAAATACTAGATGTTATATATGATATTTTACCTCCAAATAGAATTACAGTTTCACAATGACTAGGATAATTCACTAGATAGGTATTTAGAAGCTCGGCAAAATTTGACGAGAAACTAATGACTTCGCTATACAAGCTTCATTCACTAGCACGAGTGATTCTGTCTACTGCAAGTTGGAGAATGAAAAGAAAGTTTCAAACTCTGGTTAATATCTATTTCCAGACAAAGAGGTAAACGTTTAATTTCGCAAACGAAGTACTCTCCCCTTTTCCGTCTTTAACGCTTACGTTTAACACCTAAACGCATGCCGTAACTGCCACCCTGCGTCTCTGACACCTCCGTCTAAGAAACGGCCGAAGCGCTACGTGTCAGATGCAAATGTAGACAACTTGTCTGCACTGCAGAGGCAGTTTTTGCACCTACCCAGAGAAACTCATCCTGAGAACCATAACTGACACTTTGCTTTCTCGCACCTTACGCCAACTCTGGCCGTGGAGCGTGAGTGTCATATCACCTGACACTGAGAATCTACCTTGGAAACTACATGTCAGATGCAAACTACCAGACAAATGTCTCCTCATCATGTCTGACGGAGTGAATTCTCACACTTCAGGCCCAGAAACTTAGCCGAACTGTAGACAGCTGTCTGCTCCCCTGTCTGACGGAATGCATTCTAACACTCTGCGTCTCGGGTAGGAGCTGACACGTTACGTCATAACTGCGTTCTCAGCTTAATCAGCAATGAAATGCGTTTCTAAATGAGAAACGAAACTGGTGAAAGTGAGAATGGGAAAAATATTATTTCTCGCAAACGAATGGATGCGAAAAATACAGGAAAAAGGTAAAGAGTGATAATAAAAATAGAGGAAACGGGTGAAAGAAAAAGACGAGGATATAGGCAATTTAATGATCATAAAACCTATGTGACAGAACGTCCCCCTTTAAGATATTGAATCACTCCATGTCTACGTTATGGAAT
The DNA here is from genome assembly GCA_024509875.1 of Oreohelix idahoensis. Lineage (NCBI taxonomy): Eukaryota > Metazoa > Mollusca > Gastropoda > Stylommatophora > Oreohelicidae > Oreohelix > Oreohelix idahoensis. Next base: position 29,148 of record JAMPIV010006771.1, on the reverse strand, counting down.
AAATTTCCTATATCCGTAGCTCCAGGGTGTCTGTCCTCTTCCCTCTCACCTCCCCCCTCCATCTCTCCAATTCCTACTCACGTCTCCTCCCAAAGTTTCCTTTCTCTGGAATGTCTTCCATGCGCGCTTGAAAGAGCGTCGCCGATTCTGACATTTTTGAAAGATTTCGTGTGATTGCAGTGGAATATCCCGGCCACTATCGTCATCTTCGTCAGTTTTGGCGATCGTCAGGAGATGGTCGGAGGTCGGCACTGGTCTTTCCACGAATTTCTTTAGCAGATTTAAGTGGAAAACCTTTTCCTTTCCTTCAATAGAGATCTGGTAGTTAGCTTTAGAAATCTTTTTCAGTACGGTAAACGGCCCTTGCCATCCGATCTTCAGTTGGTTGTTTCCGGTAGGGAGTAACACCAAAACTTTCTCTCCTGCTTCCAGTTCTCTCTCTTTCGCGACTTTCCTATATCGGTTAGCGTGCTTTGTGCGTGCTCGCTTAAAGTTAGTCGTTGCTATGTCCCATCCTAGTTTCAACCTATCCTTTAATTCCGATACGTATTTACTGGCTGAGACAACTGTCTCATCAGCCTTCTGGTCAGTCAGCGACCAAAGTAAGGCTTCAAGCGGGCACTTAATGGATCTGCCGAATAAAAGCATAGCTGGCGGAAATCCTGTTGAAGTATGAGGAGATTCCCTGTAGCCAAATAAAGCTGCGGGAATACAAAGATCCCAATCTTCAGGTTTCACTTGTGCCAGTTTACTTAGCTTCATGTTGAGGTTTCCGTTAACACGTTCCACGAGCCAATTTCCGGCCGGAGTATAAGGCTTTGTGTAGATGTGTTGGGTCTTCAAGATTTTCACGATCTCATCCATCAACAGGTTTTGGTATGGAGATCCGTTATCCGTCAACACTTGTTGAGGGAATCCCAACCGAGTGAAAATCTGCACGAGGGCTTCTGTGACATGCTTGGCATCTGCGCATGTTAGCGGGATAGCTTCTGCCCATAAAGTGCATGTATCGACTAAGGTCAGGATAAACCTGTTCCTTCTTTTAGTCCTTTCTAAGGGTCCTAAAATGTCGATCACAACCCGTTCGAATGGTGTTCCCACTATTGGCATTTCACCCAAAGAGACTGGGGGTGCCCGTTGCTTGGGTGGTACACGTTGGCACTGGGCACAGGATTTGACATACCTGATAATCTCAGTATTTACTCCTGGCCACCAATAATGAGTGGTTATCCGTTGGTTTGTGGCGTTCTGTCCCATATGTCCGCTGAAGGGAAGAGAGTGCCCCATTTCTAGGATTTGGCTTCTGTACTGTTTCGGTACTAGGAGCTGGTTGTAACCTTGGTCAGGCTTGCCCGTTCTGCGATAAAGTACGCCATCCTTAGGAAAAATGTCCCCGTGCTGTCTGGGTTCTTTAGCCATGGGCAGTTTCCTAAAGCAGGGTGCTAAAGTAGGGTCCTTTTGTTGCGCTTCTTTAAGTTCCATGGGTAACAAATTAGGCGCAGGCTCCCGTTCCTTCTTGGTTTGCCATCTTGTAGTTACTGCTGCCACAATCGGCTCTTCCGGTTTCCCAATACACACGTATCTCCCGCCAAGTATGACTGGGTAGATTGGGTCATCCATAACAGCCGCTTTGATCACGCCTCTGACAAAATCGGAGTGGATCTCCACCAATGCGATGGGAAGCGCTGTAGGTGCATCACTCTTACGAACTCCACAAAGTTGGACGGTCTCTCCTGTCTCTTGACCGGGTTTAACCAGGTTTCTGGCAACAATGCAATCATACGAAAGCCCCGTGTCAATTAAACAAGAAGTTTGAGAACCGTTCATAATAACAGTACCTCGCGTTGAGGGTGTATCCCCAACAGGTTGGGAATTCCTGTCAATAATTCCGCCTTGCGAGACTGTTAGCAAGCATCCGATGCGTTTAGGCTCGGTGTGCTCACTCTGATTATTAGTCCCGTGCTCAGGAGTTCTTCCTTTTCCACCTTGTCCTTTCTGGCTGCGCTGCCATGAAGGGCGGTTGGGTTGATCAGACTGTTTACTGTGGTTGGGGTACTTGTTTTTGTAGAACTTGGATTTTTCAGGAGGGGGGTTTTGAGGTCCAGTTTCTCTGTGGTTATTTTGGTTAGAAACATGAGGAATATGAGAAGATTGGTCTAGATTATTTTTCCGAAAATGCTCTTCTGTCGGTTTACGTTTTGTGGCCGGTAGTTCAGCCAGCGCAATGTGATATCGCTCAGACTTTTCTAAGATGTATTCAAGCTTTTCTGCACCATGCTCAGCTAGAAATCTCCGGGTATCAGCAGACAAAGTGTTCTTTATTTGTTCTGTAATAACAAATTCCTCCAGACCTTCATAGGTAGAGGGGAGCTGTGAAAGCTCAAGGCACTTTGTCAGATATCCCTTTAGACGAGACGAGAACTGCTGAAAAGTTTCAGAGCTCTCCTTCCTGCTGTTACGAAACAGTTGCAGAAACTTTCGCGCATTCATTTCAAAGCGCTTAAGCAAAGCTTTCTTCAACAAGTCATAGTTGTCTTGTTGGCCACTTTCCAGTTTAGAATAAACATCATAAGCAGAACCTTTAAGGGCCTGGGAAAGTTTCATACACCAACGCGACCTCTCTAAACCGTACAGAGTTGCAATTTTCTCAAATTTTTCTAGATACGTGTCAATCTTCTCGTTAGGACAAGGGAAAGATTCTAGCGCAAAAGACATAGCAGTGAGGTGAGTAGATTGAGTGTTAGAAGGATCAGTTAAGGAAGAATGAGAAGACTCTCCATTGCTGGAGGTAGAGGCAGCACCAAGACTTTGGACTTCTAGAGCCTTAAGAGTGTCGTGAGAAATTCTAATCCACATATATAAATTAAAAAGTAAATGTACAGCCTAACACATAAATTATATAAAAGGAAAGAAGAATGGTAAAGAACAGTGCTGTCACATTGACTGTACTCGAGATCCCCCTTTTTATGCTTCGTCTGCATATTCTCACGCTTTCACGTTGATATTAAAGCCTACTGCAGCATACACGCGTTTCCACAACACAATAAAACGTGTACTGCCTTTCTAAGAAAAACCTTGAGATACGCAAGCTGATTAATGACCTAAATTAATACTAACATTAATTACACTACGTTACCATAAACGAAAGGACAGACGAACTTAGGATAGCGAGTGAGTGCTGAAAGCCGGAACGCATGCAACCCTAAAACGCGTCTCGCGATAAAAAATTAATGCCATCACGCGTGTAAGGCTACAAGCACTAACTTTTTTTCAAATCGACAGTGATAAAAAACACTACCCATACGAGAGTTCGGTTTAAAAAACTTACAAAACGCTTATTAGGAAACATGACATTCTACTGTTTTATGTCTAAAATCCTGACATTAGTCTGACAGTACAGCAGGACAGGTGGCGGTTCTAAACATAAAAAAATAAAAAACAACTACACGACTATCCTAGAAAATACATATTTTGAACGCAGCCACTTAGCTCCCTTAAATTTGTATATTTGGGTTCCTTAGGACTTGCTGACAAATAATATGTTAAGTGTTACGCAAATAGTCTAGGAATTAACAAATTCTAGCCAAAAGAAATAGTGAGGGTGTCAGACAACACCAAAATCCGAATCGCTCAGTGGCAGATTTTGAAACCACCATTGTACGGGAAATAGGTCCCCATGTAAAATCCTATTTGATTGGAGCGCAGTAAATGTAAGGCGAACCACGATTAGTCGGACTACCAATACTAATTATTTTGTTGTTAGGGGAAACAGTAGTAGAGGTACTTTTTTGAAAAGCTGTGTAAACATGGCACGATTGGTTAGACCCGCCAATATAGGCATTTAGGAGCGTCAGTTCAGTACCACATGTTAAAATAAACTTACTAGAGAAGCAGTGTGTTGAAAGCCAGTGCATATTTTTCTAAATAAAAGCCTGGGACAGAGGCAGATCGGAATTCGTGCCATTATTCATCGCCAATCAACGTATCTGTGTATTATTTCCATGAATTGTGGTAAGCTTGATATATTCAATATCTTGTTAATGAAAATTGAATGTAAATTGATAATTTATGTCTGTATATGTGTGTGGTTCAGAAGCGAACATGAGGCAAAGCATATATATTGCTCCAACCTGAACAGAAGGTGTCGGAGAAAAGTAAAACTGCATGGAATTGCTAAACACTACACTGACACCTATCTTATTGACTAGAAAGAACTAATGCTGGAATTGCAGAGGCGTGGTAACCATTAGGGAGGAGTATACTGATGTAAAGTGTTTCAGATGAAGATAGCAGTTGGACTACCGCTCTGAACTCAGTGTTTGTTATGTATTGTGTTCAGTCTGGAAATAGATTATAAATTAGTTCTGAAATAGGAGGTACAACCTTCTTGTTTCAGGGACGTGGTCATAAAGTTATTAAGCAGCACCTGGTCGGAGCTTTGCTGAATCTAGAGGCTGACAGCATACTCCTGGGTCCAGATAGCGACCAGTGAGGTGTCTCCAGAACACAGGGGAGCAATCGAGCAGAGGAGTCTTTTCCTGCCGCCATCACGAAAGTTAAGCTTATGTGGCCAGAGGAGCTCAACATTATGTGTCCCCCTCTTTCACCTATCTTCTACGACAGATTTAGATTGAGTCAGACAGTCTACACACATATATATGAAATATATATATATATCCACTCACATACATTCTACACATAAAACGACAGTTAGACGTACAGACGTGGGAAAAACTCTAACAATGATTATATGAATAGTTTGTATCAGGTAATGGATCCACCTGACCTTCTGTGACAGCATTCAGTTACCTGTAATCTATGCACAGTCTATGTTCCCCAGATGGTTTCCTCAACAATACCACACTGGATCTATAAGGAGATTCACTATGAGAAATAATCCCTTCTTGCAACAAATATTCCATCTCCCCTTTTAAAGCTTGCTCTTTAGCGAATGGGATAGTATAGGCTCTCATACAGATGGGTGTTGGGTCTAGCAGTTTCATATCATACTCCAACAAGTTAGTGCGCCCCGGTTTGTCCGTTCATTTCATTTTCATTTCATAACCCTCCACTCCCAAATGAGCATAGGCCTTCAACAAACACATGCCAAGTCCTCCTGTCACGTGCCATCATCTCAAGTTCTTTCCATGTTCTCCTCATCATTTTCACCTCTGTTTCCAACTCTCTTCTCCATGTACTTCTTGGTCTTCCTCTGCCTCTCTTGCCCTGGGGGTTCCAGAACAAGGACTGCCTTGTAATGCTATCAACAGGTTTCCTCAGTGTGTGTCCTATCCATCGCCATCGTCTTCTTCTCATCGCTTGTTCCACTGGCACTTGTCCAGTTCTTGTCATCAGTTCCACATTGGTAACCTTGTCATACCATTTTAATCCCTCTATTCTACGCAAGCACCCATTTATGAAAGTCTGTAGCTTTTTGGTTGTTGTCTTTGTTGTTCTCCATGTCTCCGAGCCATACAATAGGACTGACTTCACATTTGAGTTGAAGATTCTTATTTTCGTGTTGGATCCTATTTCTCTTGATCTCCATATATTTCCCAATGCAATGAAAGCTCCTCTTGCTTTTTGTATTCTTATTTTGATATCGCTGTCTGTCCCTCCAACTTTGTCTATATTACTGCCAAGATATGTGTATGATTCTACATCTTGTATTGGCGTTTCTTCAAGTTCAACCCTGTTTTCATTACCTGCATTTATTCTCATTATTTTTGTCTTTTCCCTGTGTATTTTCAGACCCAATTGCTGTGACCTCTCATCGAGTGTTTTCAATTTGTCCTGAGTTTGTCCGTTAACACGTCCGTATGATTTTCCAGAACTTTCTGAATCTGCTCCCTCTGACCTTTTGTCAGGTGATTACTGATTTTTACCTGTGCCGGAGTTTCGAGTTTCGCATGGTTTTAGTAGGTATTCATAAGAGGTGAGAGGTTCGTTTTTCATTTCAGTGGCTATGGCCAAGGTCATTAAATGTGGGCCTTCCGAAACCCTTCTATCATGGTATTTCTTAAGGAGGTTCACATGATAGACTTTTTCCTTTCCCTTTTTGTTTATCTTGTAATTAGTTCTAGATACCTTTTCTAGAACTGTGTATGGACCTTGCCATCCAATCTGAAGTTTGTTGTTGCTGCCGGGTAATAGAAGAAGCACCTTCTCCCCCACAGCAAGTTCCCTATCCTTCGCTTTCCTATTATAATATGCAGCATGTTTCTTCCTGGCTTGTCTTAGGTTATCATTTGCTAGTTTCCAGCCAGTTTTCAGTCGAGTGGTCAGCTCGTTCACATACTGATATGATGAGGTTACAGTCTCTTCTGCCTTCTCATCTGTCCATGTCCTCAATAAGGCTTCTAATGGACCTTTCATGGGTTTAATGTGCCTTTAATGTCGCCGACCCATTTTCCATGTTACCGGTGCCGTTCCGGTAATGCTCATGTACTTGGAAGTATTTTGGTGGTGACTTTTCTCCATTTAATTTGCTATCACACACCAACCGTCCGCTACCGATTTTCCGACTGGGTTTTCCCCGCAGTTTCAATTTCAAAGTGAGGGGACTTCCCTCTCTTCTATTTTCGTCCAGTTCCAGGAATTCCGACCAAGGGATTGTCGGGTTGGACTGGGTTGAGGTAACTTTTTGTACCATACGCATAGTGGCCATTCTAACTAGTTTATGTGAAGACTGTGTGTGAAAAGGGGTTTTCCTATCCACAGTGTCTACCTTATCATTTTTATTGTTCCTTTTATTTTCAGGCCTGTTTTCACCGTAGTGCTTTTGTAAGTCCTGATGTTTTTCCCAACGTGTGGGCTTTCCCTTGTTACATCGGTCACAGGCCTCCACAAATTCTGCAATGTCCGCAGCTACGCCTGGCCAATAGAATGTCATAGATACTCTTTAACATGTAGTACCTATTTTCTCATGTCATCCGTCTGATGCAACATGTGATCTTTTTATCACTTTTTCCTTATATGAAGTTGGAAGTACCAGCTGTCCATGACCATTGGATCCAGTACCAGCCTTCCTATACATTAACTTGTTCTTCATATAAAAGTCTGCTTTGTTTAGAGGGGTATGGCTTTTTAAGAGTTTCCTGAAACACTGCTTTAGTGACCTATCCTCAGCCTGTGCCTTCCTCATCTATTCTGGATGAGTATTTATTGGGTTATCTTCCTCCTTCCTTGACTGTGACCTGGTCTGTACTGCTGCCATAATCACTGGTCTTTTGGGATTTCCCAAAAACACATATCTACACCCCAGTATTAGAGGGTAGATTGGTTCGTTTATCACTGCTGCTCTAATCACTCCTTCCACATAGTGAGTTTTCACATTTATCCTTGCAATGGGAAGTGTCATGGTTGCTACTTCCTTAGTTGCTCCTTGTATCTCGACTGTTTCTGTGGTTTATTGATCTTGGTCCAGTAGGTAGTTCCTTCTCTCCCTTGCTTCCTGTTTTAAGGCATGCAGCGTAATATGGAGGGGTTTTCTTCCAACAGTCTTTTGTATTATGGTTATTTAACCTACAAACTTTACACAATTTTCCTTCTGGTCTGTCGGGTTTCCTTTCATTTACTTGAGGGTTTCTGTCTCTAGGATCATATCTTGGCCTATCGACATTAGGTTTAAATTTATGAGCTTGATCTTTATCAAACCTATTCTGGTTTTGTGGGGTTTTATTACTCTCTGCTTGTTTCTTTCTTGCTCCAGCTACTTCTGAATGGGCAAGCTGATATCGCTCAGCAACATTGAGAATCTCCCCCAACCTCTCTGCACCTTGTTCCGTGAGAAATTTTCTCAGGTCTGGAGCCATGGACTCTCTTAATCGCTCCATCATAATTATTTCCTTCAAATCTTGGGTTTTCCCCAGAGCAGTCCATTTCTCCAGGTAAGTCTCTAACCTGGCAGAGAATTGGTGGTAGGTCTCCCTAGAAAGTAGTTTAGCATTCCTAAATTTCTTTCTATAAAATTCGCTATTTTTTTCATACCTAACTAATAAGGCTTGTTTGAGAATATCGTAATCTTCTTGGTCTTCTCTGCTTAGCTTGGAGAAGACTTCATACGATGTTCCCCTAAGTCCTTGTGATAATTTTAAACTCCACTTCTCCTTCTCTAACCCATAATTAGTAGCTAGTCTGTCGTATCTACTGAGACAGGACTCGATCTCATCTTCTTTCTCTACAAAAGGATCTAAATGAAAAATCATGGCTGAATTGAGGCACCCTGACTCGCACTAGTATCAGAGTTAGATGGGCTGCTTCCATTTTCTGGAACATGTCCTTGAAATTCCAGTTCCTTGATTCTTAGCTCATGCTCTCTTTGCAATCTCTTCTCTTCTTTTTCAGCCTCCATCTGCAATCTCTTTTCTTCCTTTTCAGCCTCCATCTGCAATCTCTTTTCTTCTGCCTCCCTTTGCAATCGCTTTTCTTCTTTTTCAGCCTCCCTTTGCAACCTCATTTCCTCTAACTGTAACCTTTTAACTTCAGCCTCCGTATCAGCCTCTAATTTCTTAGCGTCCCTATCAGCTTCTAACTGTAATCTGCTTTCTTCAGCTAATCTCTTATCCTCCCTATCTATGAATTTATCACATTCAGTAGTTACATACTGAATCAAAATGTCCCCACTCATGCCTAGATCTCTCGCCGTCTGCACAGTAGCAGATCTGAATTTGGCCAAGTCTGCCATTCTCTCATACAAATTATCAATACATATGTAATAATGTAACAAATACTAACTTAAGTAATTAATGGCAGTGACAGCTCATCCAATTCACCACAATTTTATATATTATATTTTATTTATTTCCTACTGATTAGGATCCAGGGTATGGTGGAACAAAATTCCCGGACGAGGACGCAATATGTGATAAGAGGTTTTGATGGTATTTAATTTAAAGATTAACTAGGTGAGGTCAAGCTATGTAAGTACCCTGAATCAGAAAAGATGATGATGTATTTCTCAGGTGTCCCTATCTGCTACCTCTTATGATCTCACCCAGTATAAATTTATCTATGTTGTGTTGTGTATATGGCAAGTGTCTAGGGTATGTAGGTACTTATTGTGAGAAATGAATAACTTCAAAACAGAACTGTAATTCAACAAAATATAAGTAAGTAAGACTGGTGGTAACGTTTTGGTATATGTATATAGGAATAAATATACAATTTATTGCCCTGGACCTCAATCTTTTGGAACAGAACTTGTCAAAATCATAAAATTGTTTATTTACAGATGGGAAATAAATAAGATGGAACTCTGTCCATGAAGTGTAACAAAATTAAATTGTCACTAAAATGGGTACCCCACTGTCTGATGTTTAATAATGGATAGTAACACTAGTCAGTTACTGGGGGGTTTGTTTTCTTCATCATTCCCCAGGAAATTCTTTTGTTGTGGTGGTTTATATTGAAAGGAACTGTCACATGCCCGTAGTATGGACTTAGCTTGTAAGCCTGTCTGATGATATGGGCTTCAGAATATGTAACTGGTCACACAAATGATGCTGCTTTCTAGGTGAAGGTATTGCCGGTAGCTCACAGTACAATGGGAGCCTTCACTGCTCACATTTTCTGTCATCACCAGGGTGTCTGCCACACTTTCTTACTGGTAATACAACTCTGAAATGAGAAGGACAGTTTCCTCCCCTTTATAGCCTGTCTATAAAATTTCCACAACCACACAACAGTAATATTACCTGGGGTGAGCCATGTGTGCTGACAATATGCACCAAACCCTATGCTTCCTTGACTACACTCAGACCTGTGTTTTCCTTCTTTTTTTCATAAGGCATTGTAGCCACTATTCCTTTAGCATTTTTTCTCTTCCATACAATCAGCAGGGCTGTACAAATATCTCTTGTGACCTGTTAATGACTTCTTTCAAACATTCTATGTGTAGTGTCACCTGTTATTTTAACATTGCTTCACCACAGAGACCAATACAAATTTATTTTCTCCTGGACTTACAGTCGCAAGATTTTATGGCAAATTTACAAACACATTTATTTTCACTTCCCAAATGGCAATATCCATTTTATTACCACGGCACTACGGCACAAATTGTGTAAGGCCAATAGCAAAACATTTTTGTTTACACATTTCACTCCGAAAAAGACTGCATTCCTATCTAGGTCGTCGTAACCTGAACTATCTCCCAAGTAGCAGTATCGAAATAAAATGTATCTTCATACACCTATAGCCTGATACTTGCTAAGGAAATATACAAATAAAATCATCTATCTTACCTCAAGTAAAGAATAATAACACATGCACAAAGTCGACTAGCAGTAAATGGTTGCTTCTAGACTGCTTTCTTGTCCAGACGGTGAAAGCTTTGGGCACAATGTTTTCCCGCTGATTTCAACTAGTGATGGCTTGTTAGTTTTTTAAATGGCGGACTATGCAAGGGGGTGTTAAATTTTATCAACTACAATTAACCAATCAGAAGACGAGTCCACATTTTAACTTTTTTTTGTACTATAAACTTTGAGCAATCGTAAGTGTGTTCGTTGTCTGATTATCTTTATGTATTTTATATCTCAGTTATTTATTGACCGATTTCCAATATTAAAAGTGATAATTAAACGGCCAACTGACTTCTATCATTCTATGTAATTTTTTTTTGGTTATTCCTTAACAGTTTCATCTGGTAAATTTTTTTTGTAATTAATTGTAGTTCTCAACTGATCTAAAATCTCAGTAAAATAAATTTTTCTAAGTCAAGATAATTTTATTAAGTGGGAATCTTTAGGTTAATATATTAATCGATATCAGCGCTATAATTCAATATATCCCTTTCATTCTAATTCCCTTTAGTTATTGAGAAATAAATTATTTAATTTTGGTTAAAAACACAAAATCGGCATTTTTTTCACTACAACAAAGATTTCTTGTATCTACCACAAACGAGGTAGCCATTTGATTGTTTGTTATATTTTTCTACGTTCGTTAATAAATATTGGGAAGGGTAGTGGGTGTCTTTGGGGGAAGTAACTTTTAACTTGTTTTCTTAGAAATTTTCAAATACTCAAGTTAAATTGTGGCGGTAGATTTGACTTTGCCCCAGACAAATTTCAAATATAGTTATTTATAGACTGTGAAAATGCGTTAACTAGGTTTTGAAACGGGGAAAATATTTGCGCGTGGGGTACATAGATCCATTTCCCTACAAACGCTGATCTTTGTTGATTGCAGCCCTTACACGTTCAACATTTTCCGGTGTTCTGCTTGTTGCAGGCCTTCCAGAAATGGGATCACATTCAACAGATTCTCCACCATCTTTGAAGCCTTTGTGCCACACCTTTTTTTTGTGTAGCACTCATTGCATCGTCTCCAAAAGCCTTCTGAGTCTTCATAATAGTTTCCGTAGAGGAATGATGAAGCTTGACGCAAAATTTGATGCAGATTCTTTGCTATACTCGTTCAGCCATTTTGAATGCGACGACCACACAGTGCACGTGCTCACTAAACGGCTTTTCACGGTTGCACTGATTGGTGTAGCAACGTCAACATTGCACACTATGTGCACAAGAGGCCACTCAATTTGGCTGCCAAGTTACATCGATGTCGCGCAAACGGTTTTTCTAATATTAATTATGGCCGGTTCTTTTCCGGACAGCCCTCGTATATATATATATATATATATATATATATATATATATATATATATATATATATATATATATATTATATATATATATATATATATATATATTATATATATATATATATATATATATATATATATATATATATATATATATATATATATATATATATATATATATATATATATATATATATATATATATATATATATATATATATATATAAATATATATATATATATATATATATATATATATATATATATATAAATATATAAATATATAAATATATAAATATATATATATATATAAATATATATATATATATATATATATATATATATATATATATATATATATATATATATATATATATATATATATATATATATATATATATATATATATATATATATATATATATATATATATATATATATATATATATATATATATATATATGTATGTATGTATATCATTTCTTTTTTTTTTAATCCTTAGCCGCCGACCGTCAAAGCAGTCAGTGGCCATTACACACGGTTGCGTCTTGTAGGGCAACAACAAATTTATTCCACTTTGCTTGGTCTTCGGCCATCCTTCCTACAGTGCCCCAACTCTAGTTCATTCTTTGCATCTAAACCTCCACAGTCGTTTTTCTTCAGGGATCCATAGCATAGCTGTTCTTGTGATGGCATCGGGGTCTCTTCTGAGGACATGGCCAACCCAACTCCAGCGTCTGCCAGTTATGATGGTGTGCATGTGTCACCGTTTGGTTGTAGACCAGGTTCGGATTTGGTTTTGATAGGACAAAGGTGTATGGAAAAATGGTTTGGGAAATTTGAATAATATAGGAAACAGGCTATTTGTCTTAAAGATGGGAGATAAAAGATTTTACACCTATGCTTAGATGCACAAGGAGAAAACCCTTTAATTCACAGTTACTGAAAACAAGGCTGATTTAGACTTAAATAGTTTCTGTGAGTACACAGTTATGGTTAAGGAAATTTGCATATCATGATTGTTCTAGTAAGCCTTAGAAAAGTGACTGTAATATTAAGGTAAAAACCTCAAAGGGAGACAACAAATAATTAACGCCCCTTGCAGGCTTAGTGAGCTGGAAAGAAAATTAAATGCACGAGAAAAATGGGGAAAGTTTTAAAAAAGCTACGGAGCACAGTTCACTGAGTTGCCTGCATGAAAATAAGCGTGAGCTCGTTGTCGGTGAGTAGGAAGAGGATAGACTAATCGGATTGACTGATAAACAAGAACGGATCATGGGACAATGATTTGAAGGACAAAAGAAATTAGTCCGGGCTGTGAAACTAAAGCGGCAAGACGTGTATTGCCGGGCTCTCAAGAAGTGAAAGCTGTGGGTGACAGAAGTTCATGACAGAACAAGTAGATAGCTTTAAACTGATTAGCGGTAGAAATTCCGGAGATTAGATTGAACTGTGTTTAAAGCATAGGGCTAGCTCATAGGTGTGATAGTAGGAACTGTGATAAGTATTTGGATTCTGTATAATTACGGTAAGATGACTTTTGACTTTTATTATGCATACATTATGTGAAAAGGGGAACTTGTTTCAGCACAACAGACAAAGCATTACCAGAATGTAAAGACGCTCGCAATTAAGGGAGCACTCAAGAAACAGGGACACTGAAAATGATGCACAATTATATGCAATTATTTATACGGATAACGGAGCAAGGGTATTTGCAACGTAATGACATTCCTGAAATGATTTATGCGCTCTCTCATTTCAGCGTAAGTATATATGCTACTACAGAAGTACTTGACATTGTAGAATTTTTATGTATGAACTAGAAATTGATAACGATGCAATTAGTTGAGTTAGGACCGGCAGAGTCCATAATGGAGAGAATAAGCTCACCTTGACTTAGGGAGACTCGAGGAAGAGTCCTAAGCACATAGGTAGAAAAGGAGGATAAAAGGTTAGCAGAATCTAATGTAGATATTTAATCAAGAGGCTGCAGAAGAGAAAATTGGGGTACTGTCGGGATATCCATTGAATCAGGGACGGGATGTATAGATTGAAATGGAGATTTATGTCATATGCACTCTGTTGGAAAATTGTGGAACTTTTATTATGTAAATAAAACTGTTTTCATTTTGAGTACCACCACACCAGTTGGTTTGATTGATAAAAGGATGTGGAGTGGGTGCGTGAAAAAGGTATAAACTCATATCTATATATCAGGTAATACTGCTATACGAAGTAGTCACTGTCTAACAACAACAAGGAGGGAAGAACGAGTCCAGGGTAATACAAGAAACGAACCATAACTCATCCAGGAATCGTCAACTCTGGCGGTGATGGCCAGTCCATAAGAGATAGTTCTTACTTGGAAGATGAGTCAATAAAGTAAATTGACAACTTGAACATACAACAACTAGGCTTGTCATATGTCATATAGTGATATTAAAAGAAGACACTGCACTGTGACAGGGTATTAATTGGCGCCGTGACCACTCCTTCAAATAGTGACAATGATGGCTACACCATTTCCAGAGAAAAGATACCAACAACAGCCTATATTCGCCCCACCACCAACGGAACAAGAATGCACAATGGCTGCCTTAAAAACCATTACAGAAACAATGTACGATGTGAGTCATTGCTTAAAATACAGCCAAATCAGAGCAATTGTCACACCATTTACAGGAGATGCTGAACAGTTTAGAAAATGGCTAAAAGATGTGGAAAAATTTGCTACAATGATAAATGCTTCCACAGATACAGAACGCAAAAGAATATTACATTTATCATCAGACTCCTTGGTCTCAGATTTTTTGCGTAGACGGGACAGGGCATACCCCACGGAAACCTATGAGTCACTCAAGAAAGAGCAAACACAAAGATATAGTGACATTACCAATACGGAGCACGCATGGTCACTCCTCCGCCGCATAAGACAACAAAAAGATGAGTCCATTCAGTCTTACGGGGAGAAATTACTAAATTTAGCAGAAGAAGCATTCTTGGATGGTTTAGCAGCATCGCCAGATATGGAAAAACATCTGGTGGGTATTTTTGTCGATGGATTAGTGAGCAGCAACACGAAACTATACATGATCCGAAAAGACCCGAGAACAATAAATGAGGCAATTCAGATAGCAGTTAGGGAACAGAACGTGCAGACCAGATTCATTCAATGTATTGAACATGATTCCACAGTTGAAACACACACAGAACACGAACCCATGGAGGTCGGACATTCTCGCACACGTTGGCATCGTCCAAGCCAGTCAGGACACCAACAGGCAGAAAACAGGAATTATAGTCAACATCCTCCCAGACAGAAAATCATACAGTTGATCAACACCCCCACTTGCTTTATTTGTGGTTTCCAAGGACACTTAGCTCGTCAGTGCCGACAGCAACATTCCCGCCCATTTCAGGACAATTATAATAACCCAAGATATTATGGCAATACCAATACTCAGAATTACAGGCAAAATTCTCGAAGAACGCGTGCAGCTTCTAGCTTCATAAGAGGACAGTCAAGAAGGTACGATCAGGGAAACGGACCAGTCAGCCCTTAAGCAGGACCGTTAGTGGTGACTACAAAAGTGATGAAGATAATAACTTTTCTCATCGTAGGTCCAAAGATATAAAGAAAAACAACATGATTTCGCACTCAACAACTCCTCAAAGGATAAATATAACACCAGATCCTAGTTCTTGTCTTATTAACATTAACAACAAGAATTATCGAGCACTAGTGGATACAGGTGCTTCAGTTAGTCTGATCAGAGAACAATTATATAAACAAATTAAACATTTAGTAAGTTTTCGACCCTCAAAAACATTCATGTTATCAGTGACAGGGGAACCTATGAAATCATGCGGTATCGCAAACATTACCTTCTACATAGGACAACAGCAGATCACACATACCTTCATAATCACACGAGGAATGTCTAGAAATTTTATCTTAGGTAGAGATTTCCTCAACAAGCATAATGCCAGAATATATTGTGATCTTCATAAGATTAAGATCAATGATGATTACATACAACTGCAGGATGATATACATATTGCATCCTTGGTACGTCTGACAACCCCAGTTACGGTGTTACCTAACAAATTGGTAATAGCCAAAGGTCGAGTTAAGAATTCCAACTGCATTCAACCGGGTCAGATAATACAGATTGAACCCCTGGATAATGAAGACATAAACGATGTTCGTTACCGAAGGCATCGAAGAAATTTCATCTTCCCGTGATTTTCCAGTTATGATCGTAAATACTTCGGGACAAGCAACAACAATACACAGAGGTGCGATGATTGCCAAGGTACAAAGATCATCTTTAACCTCTACAGGAGATAACAGATCACTTGAAGTTGGTAGAAATCAATACCATCCTTCCGCTCCACATACATCTCAAAATTATGCCTCATGTTACCTTCCTGATGATAACAGACGATCTAAAGGACTTAATGCAGATAACGATAACCCTATACACAGGAATACTCGACAGACTCCAGAAATAAGGACAAGGAGCAAGCCAAGAAGTATGATAGAAAGAAATAAAGTATACAACCAACAAAACAGGGAGAGACAAAATGGTCAACAGATACATTATAGACAAAGAGCAAACAACTCTAACTATGCATCTAATCGCTGCAGTACTCTGACATGCAGAGAAAGAAGACACAATAATCAAGATGACACACCATACGAGAGAGCGTGTAGAAATGAACCGGAAAATATAGGCCCAAATAAGAAAGACAATGAATACTCTCTCTATGCATACAGAGTAAACCAAATAATACAGTGAAAAGCTAGCGATGGAATATATAGAAGAACAGGAGATAGTAGAGAACAATCACACTATATTAACCTTATTACAAATTCCTTATTGCCAACCCCAGCAAAATACTGCCGTAGTGAACGACAGAGCAGAAGGAATAATTATAGAAAACAATCAGAGTACACTCCATGGCGGATAACCAACAAGAGATACTCAAATGCACATGTGCACCGAAGGTATGGAGCAAGATATTCAAAACCCTTTGATTACTGCCGTGGCGAACGACAAAGGGAAGGTAACAACTATAGAAAATATGGACAGTATACTCCATGGCGAAAACCCAGTACAGAACACGCCGAGAAATCATTTGGAAAAAATGAGCCCATGAGTTGCAAACATTTTCAATATCACAACAGAGATCGAACTAATAGGAATAACTCTCACAGAGTGGATGGAGAAAACACATATATTAAGACACCATGGACAAATCAAGACTCTCACATACCGGAGAAGCAACCAGATCGGTTATCACAATTGCTGGCAACGTTGAAGGTAGACGATCGACACAAGAATAAACTTAGTGCATTTATCACTAAACACCAAGATGTATTTGCACTAACAGATATGGAATTAGGCAGAACCAGTACAATACAAATGGACATTCAGACTACAGTAGAGGAGCTTATCAGTTTGAGACCTTACCATACTCCCTTGAAAAATCGCGAGATAGTGAAAAAGTCTATTAACGAAATGTTAAGGGCAGGAATTATAGAAAGATCTACATCAGCATGGTCATCACCAATAGTCTTTGTTACAAAGAAAGACGGAACAAGCAGATTCTGTTGCGACTACCGCGCACTGAACAGAATAACGAAAACAATCTCATACCCGCTACCACGTATTGATGATACATTGGCAACACTTGGACATTCTACATATTTCACCACATTGGATGCACGCTCAGGATTCTGGTGCATCCCTGTGACACCAGCAGCGAAGGAGATGTCAACATTGTGTACACACATGGGTAGTTACAAATGGAACGTTATGCCTTTTGGTCTGAAGGGAAAATATATATATGGCATTAATAGACGAGGTTTTGCAGGGAATGCATTCTTTTGCATTAGCCTACATAGATGACGTACTCATTCATACAGCAGGTACCGTGGATGAACACTTAAAGAAAGTTGAGCAAGTCTTTGATCGCCTCCGACACCACCAAGTAAAACTCAAGCTCAGCAAGTGTCATTTTCTGAAGACAGAAACTAAATACTTAGGATTCATAGTAAATAAAGATGGCGTTCGCCCTGACACAGACAAAGTGGAAGCAATAAAGAAGATGCCCGCCCCCACAACAGTGAAGCAAGTTCGAGCATTTATCGGTTGTTGCGGATATTACAGACGTCACGTTGCTAGCTTTTCAAAGAACGCTGAACCACTTATCGCCCTCACTAAGAAGTATTCTCGATTCAAGTGGACAGAAGAATGTCAGAATTCCTTTGATCATCTTAAAGAAGCACTCGCAACATTACCACTTCTAGCACACCCAGATACATCTCGACCGATGATCCTGTACACCGATGCCTCGACCACAGCAATAGGTGCTCGTTTAGTCCAGTCAAGAGAAGACGACGAAACACCTATCACACCAGAGATTCCTAATGAGATGCCTATAGCATTTGTATCACACGCGCCTTCCAAAACACAGAGATGATGGACAACTACAGAAAAAGAAGCCTTTGCTATACATTATGCCATACAGAAACTTGACTTTTACATTAGAGGTACCAAACTCATCATTAGAACAGACCATCAACCATTGGTGAATTGGCTCACCAAGACACAATCTTGTAAAACAATCCTTACCGACACCTCAATCTTGTAAAACCTACCTTTCTACTTACCTACCTATCTATCTATCTTTTTATCTATTTATCTATTTATCTATCTATCTACCTACCTATCTATTTATCTATTTATTCTATCTATCTATTTATCTGTGTATCTATCTATCTACCTATCTATCTATCTATCCATCTATCTAACTATCTATCTATCTATCTATATATCTATCTATCTATCAACAGACTGACCGATACGAGAGAGAATTTTTTTTTTTAAAGTCCATTTCACACATATTTTATAACATAACTACAAAATTCCAATAGCAAATATTGCCTCAATCTTGTAAAACAATCCTTACCGACACCTCAATCTTGTAAAACCTACCTTTCTACTTACCTACCTACCTATCTATCTTTTTATCTATATATCTATTTATCTATTTATCTAACTACCTATCTATTTATCTATTTATCTATCTATTTTTCTATCTATCTATCTATCTATCTATCTATCTATCTATCTATCTATCTATCTATCTATCTATCTATCTATCTATCTATCTATCTATCTATCTATCTATCTATCTATCTATCTATCTATCTATCTATCTATCTATCTATCTATCTATCTATCTATCTATCTGTCAACAGACTGACCGATACGAGAGAGCATTTTTTTTTTTAAAGTCCATTTCACACATATTTTATAACATAACTACAAAATTCCAATAGCAAATATTGTCTCAATCTTGTAAAACAAACCTTACCGAAACCACAATCTTGTAAAACAATCCTTACCGACACCTCAATCTTGTAAAACCTACCTTTCTACTTACCTACCTACCTATCTATCTTTTTATCTATATATCTATTTATCTATCTATCTATCTATCTATCTATCTATCTATCTATCTATCTATC